>PISW01002064.1:0-296794 GCA_004023785.1 Mungos mungo
AAAACTATTATCTCGCTCAGGGCACCTCAGGGTGGCTCAGTTGGTTAAGCTTGCGACTTCAGCTCAGGTCATGATCTCTCAGGTTCTTGAGTTGGAGCCCCACATCAGGCTCTGTGCTGACAGCTCAGAGCCTGGAGCCTGCATCGGATTCTGTGTCTCCCTCTCTCTCTGCCCCTCCCCTGGCTCTGACTTCATGTCTGTCTCTCTCCCTAAAAAAATGAACGTTCAAAATATTAAAATAAGTTTTAAAAACTATAATCTTGCTCAAATTCAAGACAATTCATACAAAAACCTGAAACTCACGGGGCACCTACGGGGCTCAGGCAGTTAAGGGTTCGACTCTTGTTTTCAGCTCTGGTCATGATCTCAAGGTTTTGAGAATGAGCCCCACATCGGGCGGCACGCTAGGCATGGAGCCTGCTTGGGATTCTCTGCCCCTCCCCTGCTTGTGCTCTCAAAATAAACTTTTAAAAAGTGGGGGTGGGGCACCCCCAGGGTGGGGGCACACCTGGGTGGCTCAGTTGCTTAAGCATCCAACTTAGGCTCAGGTCACGATCTCACAGTTCAAGTCCCGCATCAGGCTCTGTGCTGACAGCTTGGAGCCTGAAGCCTGCTCCAGATTCTGTCTCCCTCTCTTTCTGCCCCTTCCTCACTCAGATCCTCTCTAAAAAATAAACTTAGAACACACACACACACACACACACACACACACACACACACCCCAAAAAGCACCCGAGACTCATTACAAGGATTCTGTTTAAATGCATTCTGTCACTCTGTCCCACATCAACCAAGACGAGGTGGTTGGAAAGCTCCCTGGGTGGCGCTGAGCAGCGTCCCAAGGCCACACTGGGTCTGTCCAGCTCCCCCCCCTGCCGCCACGGCTGCCCACCCCGACCCTGTGCTTGGGGATGAGCGCCCTCTGCCGAAGTCGGCACCCCAGGCCACACGTGAGGAGCCACTCAGTCCCAGCGCTGCTGGGCCTCAGCTCACACGATGGACACGGGTATCACTGCCGTACCTCGAACGAAGCGCAGCCACTTGGGCAGGATATCAGTGGCCTTGGTCTGGATGAGGACCTTGCGGCTGTACAGCGCAATGCTGGAGCCCATCTCCCGGCTCACATCAAACATGGATGGTTTCTGGGGGCAAGGAAAGAACAGTGTTAGGGACCCACGAGGACGGAGAACCTACAAGGTGACATGGGAGCACCGAGGACAACTAAGAGCCACCCATTCCTAAAGGGACCTCTTCCTGGAGCTGCGGGGGGACATGTGGTGACCCAGAGGGAGACAAAGCCCAGGGAGGACCTCGATGGGCTCTTGGCAGGGAGAGCGGGGCAGAGGCCTTCCCTGGGCAGTTGCTGCTCCCGACCTGTTCCCCCCCGGAAGGACATAAAAAGCAACAGCCAGCATGTCCCTATGAACAGAGCCAAACTGCTAGCGCCAGGGGTCAGCAACAACAGCCACAGGCCAAATCCAGCTCATCTCCCGGTTTGTGTAGCCCCAGAACAACTTTCCCACTTTTAAATGGGTGAGAATTAAACCAAAAGGCAAATATCTCGCGATATGTGAAAAATTCACGAAATCCGAATTGTAGGGCCGAGAACTTTTCTGGAACACAGGCAGGCTTGCGTGTGGTTCCTGGGCTGCCACACTACGGGGGAAGCGCTTAAGGCCGTGCGGGGCCCGTGAAGCCCAAACTAGTCACAACTGTCCGCCGACCTCTGCTCTAAAGCCGCGTTTTGGGACCTGTCCCCAAGCCCACCCCCACACAGCACACTGGGATCCTGATGAAATGGAGACTAGATTCAGGAGATGTAGGCAGGGCTGAGACCTGCATTCCCAACAAGTCCCGGACACACCGGGGCTGCTGGTCTGTGGAACTCAGCAGTGAGTCGCACGGTGCTGTCCCGAGTGGATAGCCTTGGGGCCCATAAGGGCAGCTGTCAAAATAACCAGCAACTACTTCCAACCCCCCCCTCCCCAAGGAGGTTTCTCTGTTTGCAGGATTCGTCAGAGCCTTCACCAGGCTACTATGAACCAGCGGGCCTCAGGGGACAAGAGCAAGTGCAGAACACCCACCAATCATCAGAGGGCCATGGAGCCCTGGTCAGCCTCGAAGCTCAGGGCGCACTCGCAATGCAGAGGCTGTCCGCGCGGCAACCCTGGCCGCTGAGCCAAATGTTTGTGTTCCACCAGGACGGCACGTGCGACAGCCCCTCTATCTATCCAGGGGCAGGGGCTCTGCTTTGACTCTGATGCTGCCAAGTCAATTTTTGTAATGCTCGTGATCTGTCCCCTTCAGCGAAAGTGCCACCACTGCTAAGAAATGCGGTCACTGCGGGCGGTGCCCTGATCCCAGGGAGCAGCGGACATGCACTCGCAGCCCTTGCCCAGAGCTTGCCGGCCTCACCATTTCTGGCACGTAGAAGATGCTGCGGATGTTGAGGGGCGCGTCTGTCCTGTAGTGCAGGGTGTAACGGGGCTTGTCGTGGGCCTGAGCGACATAGCGGTAGAACTCCTCGTGCTGCCACTCGCCCACATCCTTGGGGTCCATCATCCAGACTGCCTGGAAGTAGACATTCACAGAGCGGTGTCTAAGATGCATCCTCCCAACAACCACAAAGAGCTGGGCCACTGGAGCCTGTGCACCCAGGACGAACCAAAGACCAGCCCTGCGGGACAGCCAGTGCGGGGAGGGGTTGTCCCACAAAGACACCCAGAAGGCTCTAGAACAAGTGTCCCCTCCGCGGGAAAGGGTGTCAGGAAGGGCCAGCCAGAGGACATGCACGGGCCTGCAATGCGTCACCAAGAGATAAGTAAACAAACGAAGAAACATGGCCTGGCCGTGGAACAGCACTCAGATGTAAAAAGGAACAGAGCATCGACACAGGTTCGTGTAGATGAACCTGGAACCACTGTGGTGAGAAGCCAGACACGTGAAGACCACAGTGTTTCATTCCACTGACATGACGTGTCCAGGACAGGCACCCAGTGGCTGTCGGGGCTGTGGGAGGGGAGACGGGAAGCCACTGGTAATGCAGGCAGGTTCCTTTTCGGGGCGAGAATATTGTAAAACGGGCCAATGGTAGTGGTAGGTGCACCAAGGACCACTCAACTTGGTGGGAGCTCCACCCAGTGCACGTGGACAGGGTGTCGAAGGGTCGGGATCTCGCCTTGGGCCAACAAGAGGACCACAAGGGACCTCTCTGCTGGGACAGGGCCACCCAGTCCCATCTCCGTCCATCTGGCCCTGAAATGTACCAAACAGGCCCCACAGCCCCCCGAGCCCTTCATGCAGCCGCGAGTCTCACCTGCAAGGTGTTAATGCGCCTTCCGTTCAGGTACAAGGGGAAGCTGACAAAGTTACTGTACTTGGTCACCACATCTGGAAGAGACGCATACGTAAGACAACAACGAACACAGGGAGCTTCTGGATGCAAATGCTCTGAAGTGGGTGCGGGGTGACAGCATGCCAGAGGACTCAGTGCGGCCGCCTCACAGGTGGGAAGCCAGGGCACAAGAGGGACGCTGTCCTGGCTGCACAAAGTGAGAACCCCGAGGAACCAGGCCGCCAGGAGACGACCACACCTTCTGGGCGGCATGAACAGAGTTCTGTGGGCTAACGAGCCCTGGGAGGCGCTCGGCACGGATGACAAGGCCACCCGCTCTGGGTTTCAGTGAGGGACACAGGACACATCTCCCACACAGGTGGAGGACGACTACCAGGGACGGAAGACTGAACAAAACCTGATCGTGCCAGTGGGCCTGGCCTCCTGCTCTTGCACGGAGCCACAGGGGCTCTGTCCCACGAGGGCCTGGGCCGCCAACCCCGGAAGCGCCCTAAACCCACCGCACGCACATGGCAGGGGTCCAGGCTGCCACTCACCTCGAACCCGGGCCTCGCTGGCGAACTCTCTGCTGTCTGACTTGAGGTGGATGATGATTTTGGTCCCAGTTCTCACTCCCGAGGCTTCGGCGATTTCAAACACCCCGGAGCTGAGACGTGGGAAAGGGAAAGCCAGTCACACACAGCCAAGCTGACCAGTCCTCCCCCGCAAGCCCGCTCACTCTTCCTGGGGTGTTGCAAGCCGGGCCCAAACCCACACACAGAAACACAAGCCTGAGTGCCACCACCTCTGAGCCCACTGTGCCTCCTCCAGGGAGAGGGGCCGCTGGGGTGGGGCTGGGGCTCTCCCTATCACGAGCACCCCCTTGTGGGCTTTAGGGTCACCTGAAGTAACCCCGCCGCTGCCATGCCACAGTGGGTGGGAAGGGCAGACGCATGGAGACTTGACTGAACTCCCCACTTCTGAACCTCTGACAGAGGCCAGGCAGAGTCACTGGTCCCCAAATACAAAAGGAGGAGACGCGCCCCCGGAAGGCGTCCTGTCAGTACCCTGGCCTGTTTCCTCCGAGCGCCACCTTGTGGGAATTTCACGGGAGCCTCAGTAGTGACTGAGGGAGACAGACTGGGCCCCAGCAGGGCCCCTCTCTGTGTGCACACTGGACCCCATCGGGAGAGCAGGATCCAGAAATGAAGACTTGGGGCTACTGAAGTACATGCTTCCACTTGGCCTCCAAGAGTCTCGAGATTCACCCCACCTCATGGCCCCTGTGCGGGCAGGCCCGTGAGCCAAACCTGGGAGCTCCGAGGGGGGGAAGGACTCGGGAACGAGCTCCCGCAGAACGAAGTCTGCTGCGGCCAACCCAGAGCAGGGCAGGCCTGGAGACGGGCTGGTCCTGAGTCAACAAAGGAGCCCTGCCTGGCACAGGCCACCCTGCAGAGCACACACCACAGGGGACACACAGATGCCACAGGCCATCTGGAAGGGAAAGAATAACCGGCTCCCCACAGCATGAGGTTGGGGCTTCACAAAAAAGCCCAGGAAGGCCCACTGGCGCGTGCGCAGGAGACCCCGACTCCCCGGTGAAGCAGTAACACGCGCGCGGTCTGCCTCAGCACACGGCGGTGCCCTCGGCCGGACCGTGGCGGGGGGCTGCTCCCACTTACCCGTCCGAGAGCCACTGGTAGCCGGGGCTGCCCGGGTCCGCGGAGCGGGAGTACACCTCCACTCGGTCAGCCACCATGAAAGCGGAGTAGAAACCCACCCCAAACTGGCCGATGATCTTGCTGCTGGCCTCCGCCTGGCTCTGCAGCGCCTCCAGAAAGGCCTGTGGTGGCGAAGGCTGGTCAGAGGGAGGGCGACCCTCCCCAGAGAGAACAGACATTTGTGATGCCCTGTGTCCTCTCCCCTAGCGCAGGTGGACCTCACACTCGATCCTCATGACGACCATACCGAGTGATTTTTTTCACCCCATGTCACACACCGGGAAGTAAGATGGGGGAAGCGACGGCCTCGGAGACCCCAGCTGGGCAGTGGGGTGCAGGGTCCGTGTTTGACTCAGAACCGTGAGCCTGCCTGTCGGCTGAGGGCCTGTGGGTCACACTCCTCGGGTGTGGGGGCGGCAGTCTGAGCGATGGAACACAGAGGGCAGTGGCCCCGGAGTGTGGGATGTGGGGAGGTGCCTACACGTGCCTTCTGCGTGTCTCCTATACTCTAAGGTTTGTGGGGAAACAGTACAAACCAAACACAGATTTTGGTACAGAATCGGAAGGCACTAAATTTTTAGAACTCATGTTACCAACGTTCCTAAGATGAAGTAAAACAGGGGCGCCGGGGCCGATTAGTTGGTTGAGCATCTGACTGCGGCTCAGGTCATGATCTCACGTTTGTGAGTTCTAGTCCCACACAGCCTGCTCTTGGATTCTGTGTCTCCTTCACTCTCTGCCCCTCCCCCACTCATGCTCTGTCTCTAGTTTTCAAAAATAATTATTAAAAAAATTTTTAAATAAAGTAAGACGGACATATTCATCATTAGGATCACGTCTGTGGAGAAAGAAGCGTCCCACGGTAGCTGTGGGCCACAGGGGGCTGTCGAGCACTTGAACTGGGGCTCGTGCACCCAGGGAAGCAAATATTAAATTATACTTCAGTCCAAACAACCCCGTGTAGCCACTGGCTACTGTAGGTGGTGGCACAGTCGTTCCCCGACAGGGATGTAACTAAAGGACATAATGGGAAGGGGAGTAGCAGTTATGGGAATACTTCTTAGAAGTATAATTTCTGCAAATCATTCTGGGCCAACAAACTATTTTAAGGACTTTTGTAGAGTACCATTTCAGGCACCACTTAGGCCACAAAACAAAAAGCATTTAGTCACAAGGAGAGGTGCACAGGCAGCTGAGGGCCACCAGCCTGGCCTCGGGCTGGCAGAGACCCTGTGACCACCCGCCCCTGCCCGCAGACGTGACCTGTCGTGAAAGGTGTTGGGAGGAGAGAGGAAGGACACACCTCGAGGGCCTCAAGCCATCGCTGAGTGAGCTTTGGGGAGAAGCAGGAGGCACAGCGGTGCATTCCAGACCACCACACTGAGAGACAGGCTTTGAGCCTGGGGTCGGCTGACTTCTCGCTACAAGCAAAGTACTTATTTCTACCTCTTCATCTACTAAAAAGAGGAACCGCCTTGTCAAAGGTCTCCACGATGGCAAGGGAATCACGTCACAGTGTTCCCACAGAGCCAGTGCATAGCCTGCCTCCCAGAACTTTCCAACTGAAGCTGGTGACCTGTCCTCTCTGGTCAGAGCTGCCTGGAGGCGACACCCTCAAGTCCAGAGCAAGGCAGTGGCTGCAGCACCCGAAGAAGGGGCCATGGGGGGCTTACCTTTGACCCCGACCTGGCAATCGTTCCTAGGTTCGACACCAGCTCCTCCTGTGTCATCCCAATGCCAGTGTCCTGAGGAGAGAGGCTTGCTAAGCTCTGGGCCACCAGCACGTGGGGAGCTGGGACAGACATGGGCAGAAAGTCCTGGGGACAAGTGCCATCGATTATACCTGCCAGGCAGGACCTCTCAGGCAGGACACCTCAGATGTCACCAGAGATTAATTCTAATCATGTGGGCCAGGCCACACCAGAACATACCCCACTAGCAGACAGACATACAGACCAAAGACACAGAACAGAGTCCAGAAACACAGCTGCACAGACCGTGACACCTGATTTTTGACAGAAGTTCTAAGATAATTTGACAGGAGAAAGGACAAACAGTGCTGAAACCAGAGAGCCACATGCACTCAATCCTGGCCCTCCCCTTATACCAGACCCCAAACAGACTGCAGACCCAGAGCAGAAGCGAAGACTGCTAGAAGAAACTTCTAGAAGAAAACACGGGGGGAGAGGGGGTGCCTGGGTGGCTCAGTCAGTTAAGTGTCCAACTTCAACCCAGGCCATGAGCTCTTGGTTTGTGAGTTCGAGCCTCGCATTAGGCTCTGTGCTGACAGCTCAGAGCCTGGAGCCTGCTTTGGATTTTGTGTCTCCCCCTCTCTCTGCCCCTCCCCTGCTCATGCTCTGTCTCAATAAATAAACGCTAAAAAAATTTTAAGAAAAAAAACACACACACACGGGAAAATCTCTGGCCACAAAGACGCAGAGATTTCTGAGGTTACTAAAAGCATGAAACAGAGAAGGAAAAGGTGATAAACTGGACTTCATTACAATTAAAACGCTTTGCTTTTCAAAAATCACCTCTAAGAAAATAAAAAGGCAAGCCACAGACTGGGAAAAAGGTATTTACGAAGCGTGTACCTGATATGGAGCTTATATCTAGAATATAGGAAGAACTCTTACAACTCAACAGGGAAAAACAACTTGACTAAAAATGAACCAAAAAATCTGGACATTTCACAAGGAAGATACAGAAATGGCAAATTAACACACGCGAAGATGCTCCGTATGAACCCGAACCATCAGGGAAATGCAAGTTAAGACCACAAGGAGGCGCACCGCCCGCCCACTACGAGGGCTAAGATCTGAAAGGCCGTCGGGATGGATGTGCAGCAGCGGGCCTTTCCCTGGACAGACGTCCCCAAGAGGAATGCAAACCAGGGCACCACTTTGGGAAAGTCGAACACTCACCCAGCAGTCCCGCTCCCACGCATTTCCCCAAGAAAAATGAAAACCTATATCCACGGCAGCTTCATCTCTGACACCCCCGAACAGGAAACAGCCCAAGTGCCCATCGAGCCGTGAGCAGGGAACGGACTGTGATCCGGGCAGAGAGCAGATACTTCTCGGGGTAAAACGCAACAAGCTACTGCTACGTGCTGCACTACGGATACGTCTCAACACGTTATGCTAAGTGAAAGAGGGGAGACTCAAACTCTGTGTGGAACTCGAGAAAATACAGAACCAAAGGGACAGAGAAGAGATCGGCCGTGGACCGGGGCTGGGAAGGGAGAGGGAAATCTGGGGTGAGGAAATCATGATGGATCGCAGTTCCACGAATGTGTGCACCTGAACCTCGTGAATTTTACTGTCTGTAAGTCTGACTTCAAGAAACCAGCAGCAAAACAGGCGCACATGCGCAGCGCTCAGGGGACGAGTGGACAAGACAGCACAAGACATGCGCTCTAGCACCGGCCCGGGCAGCCAAACCCAGCTCCATCGGACGTGTCTGCTCGGAGCCCCACGGAAGCATGTCCTTCCACCCCGAGGAC
Organism: Mungos mungo; assembly: GCA_004023785.1. Taxonomy (NCBI): domain Eukaryota; kingdom Metazoa; phylum Chordata; class Mammalia; order Carnivora; family Herpestidae; genus Mungos; species Mungos mungo. Next base: position 8,561 of record PISW01002064.1, read on the forward strand.
GCACCCCCACACTTGCAGCGTCACCCTGGGACCCTGAAAGCAGCTGTCTAGGCAATATGATGTCCCTCATGCCCACTGCCTGATAAGCTCCCTACTTTTGCCTTTCCTTATGACCTTAACATATTCAAAATGCCACAAGACCCAGAAGTATTACTTCATCTAAAGCAAGACTGTTAATCCAAACAGCAGGCTCGATTAAATATCGTACCACAGGGGGCGCCTGGGAGGCTCACTCGGTGGGGTGTTGGGACCTAGGATTTCAGCTCAGATCATGATCTAGGGGTCGTCATCTGGCTCTGTGCTGTGCATGGAGCCTGCCTGGGATTCTCTCTCTCCCTCGGCCCCTCCCTGTCTCTCTCAAAAACAAAACAAAACAAAAGCAGATTATTTAATGACACAGGGGAACTTGCATTACAAGAGAAAAATGCAGGCCCCAGAAACCTAAAGTGATAACAGTGGTTAACCTGAAAGATGGGATAATTGGAAATTTGCTTCTTTTCTGCCCGTGTTTTCTAAATTTTCTACAGTGAATGAGTGTTATTTGTACAGTACATGAAAACAAGAGTTAATGATGAGACAGCACGTCACTTGGAGCCTAGAGACGCGACAGAAAGGCAGGGCCGGCGTGCACGCCAAGCGTCAGGACACCGTGGAGGCTACCTGGATTGTGAGGGTGCCTTTCTCGGCATCCGTCTGTAAGTGAATCTCCGTTTCTGGCAGCGTCTGGCCTTCAGACACCAGCTTGTGACGCAGCTTTTCCAAGGCGTCACTCGCGTTGGAGATCAGCTCCCGGATAAACACCTGCGGGAACGGAAGGAGGATGGCAGCGCAGAGGGAGCTGTGTGGCCAGCTGCACCTCCGAAGTGAGGACCCCACTGTTCTCAGAGACGGGGGCCGGGGAGCAGGTCACGAAGTGATGAAAGGCCCTGGGAGCCCCAGGAGGCGACTCCCACCTTGCTGCCCCTTCCTGAACATCACGCCCGAAGGCAAGCATCAATCTGTCTCGTCAGCTCAAACTCTAAGAGCTCCGGGTGACCACTTCTTGCCTGACCCCTGACCAGGGATGTCAAAATATCCCCTGACACGGGTTTAGTCTACCCCTTGAAGAAGGACCTGTGGCTTCTTTTAAGGGTCGACTAGGTTCAGGGGAAATAAGAGCCCCAGGGCCCAACTATCTGTGTCTGCAAAGCACCTTTACCTCAAAGCACTTCCACCCCTGGTGCGACACACCCTGGGTGCCACAGGGACACGTGACTACAACATGTAATTTCCTAACAAGTCCCTTTTAACTTTGGAAAACGGTGCGCAAGGTTCTTTGCATTCTAGCAATAACAAACACGCAAACAAGGGACTGTTTCTCTCCCCCTCCCACACCGCCTGTCACTCCTCACCCCATTTCACCTCCTGCCCTCCCCCCACAGGGCCGGGGTCTCCCTCCCTCCGTCTCTCGGCATGCTGCCACCACCACAGAAACGAGTCCCAGCAGGACCCCCAGGCCAGGATGGGGGGGTGTGTTAAACTATCAGCAAAATTAATGAACCCCCAGAGTCAATCTAGCACAAAGAATCATCAGGGGCTGACCGTCCATGAAACCCGAACAGATCCTAGTTAAAATCCTCTTGCTGGTAGCTAAGACCGGACCCGTACAAATTTCACATGTTCTCACAGCTAACGGAGTGTCTAGCATTTCCCCCAATGGAGCAGAAAAACTGTTTGGTCTCTTCCCCCCTAAATAAAAAAGCGGGTGCGCCGGCAGTGATTAACAGGTGCCACACCTCTTTCTCGGAATACAAGGAACGGGCAACAATGTCCAGAAGCTTCTTTGTTTCAGCCTGGAACTCATGTTTGGAAACAGAACCTAGTAATGAATCACAGAAACAACCAATAAAGCTTAATTTCTATTTTCGTAGAAGAATATGCTACATAACATCCAAACAGCTGTTTCAGGTGATGAACTTTAAACCTTTTTCAAAAGAGTGAACAAAAAAGTTTGAACACAAGCCGCCGGGGCTCTCAGGCAGGAGGTCTCCCCAGGAACAAGCCAGTGGGTGCGCTCCCGCCACAGAAGGGTTTGCAAAGCAAGCCTCCCCTGCTCCTGCCGCTCACCTGTCACCTGGGGTGGGGAGGCGAGGGCCCTATCTGGAGGGACAATTGAGGCCAGCACTTCCCGAGGTGCCTGGACGTGAGAAGTCGGACTGCTTCTAATAACCAGACCCTGCATTCTATTCTTCAGAACTGTGGCTTCCAAATTAATCATTCAGAAAACTAACAAAACCTCACTTTCTAACCTAAACATCAAAGTCTGTTGTCATCTCATCTGAAAGCCAGAAGTGGCCCCACTCCAGGACTGGCCCCACAAGCTTGCTCCTCTAGACATGGGAGCTGACCGACGGCCCCGGAGGCTGACCTGCGCCGGCAGGGCCGGTGCCAAAAGAGTTTCCATCCTGCTTCCAAGATCGCCAGCAGACGTGCCCCCAGTCCCCACCCGGGGAAGGCGCCCGGCCACGGACTCCCAGGCAGCCACCAGAGGGGGCAAGACGCGGGGACGGCAGTCAGGAGTTCTTGCGAAGACGGGGCGGTTGGATGCTTTGTTTTGGGGAACCCTCCTCCCAGGAAGACCTTCTGTCCCAATCAAGTGGGTGGCTTATCAATCCTGCTTCTGCCTCAAAAACCTCCCCTCCCAGGCCAGCCTCGAGGCCACTACTCCGCAGACCGGCCGGCCGACCACAGTACCTTGCACGGTCTCCGTGCTGCTGATGATCGAGTGCAGGGCCTCCTCCGTCCGGTCTTCGGCAGCCTGGGAGCTGAAGAGCCGCGCGGCGTGGAAGCTTGGAGCCAGGTTTCTTCCGGGGCTCCTGGGAGGGGCCGGGGTCCACCAAGGACACAGCCTGGGTGTTCCTGAAAAGACAAACATGCAGAAGGAACACGCGTGAAAAAGACATCGGAAACAGAGTTTCTGTCTGGCTGCTCTCGGAGGTATCAACATGGAACACTCTGAGCCAAGCCGCTGCTCAGAAGACCCAGTGGCACCCAGGAGGAATCCCAAGTGACTGAATGCTGAGCAGCATAAGTATTTCAGCAAACAGTTTTGGGAAGACATCCTCACACATATCAAATACCAAGAAAGAGTCCCAACTCCGGTCAGAGGTGCTGGAGGGGGGCAGAGGCTCCACCGCACAGAGGTCCTGCACAAACCACCAGAAATAGACATGCGTCGGTGCTCACAGCCCCTCCAGGAGCCCAAAGTAACACAGGCCAGCCTTCCTCACCCTGTGACAGCCAGGAAAAAGGGGAGGAAAAAATATACACCTAAAAGGGATCCAAATTTTTATATTAGTGTTCTAAAACAGTCTCACTGAATTCTAAAGAATACTTCTTGACTGTTTCCTTTTTTGTCCAAAACTGTCTTTTAAAATTAGTGCACTTAGTGCCGCCTGGGTGGCTCAGGTGGTTGAGTGTCCAACTTTGGCTCAGGTCATGATCTCACGGTTTGTGGGTTCAAGCCCCGCATCAGACTCTGTGCTAACAGCTCACACCCTGGAGCCTGCTTCAGGTTCTGTGTCTCCCTCTCTCTCTGTACCCCCCTTCATGCTCTGTCTCTCTCTAAAATAAACATTAAAAAAAATTTTAGGGGCACCTGGGTGGTTAAGCTGGTAGTTGGTTAAGTCTCCAACTTTGGCTCAGGTCATGACCTCATGGTTCCTGGGGTGGAGCACCACACTGGGCTCTGAGCTGTCGGCACAGAGCCCGCCACGGGGCTCGAACACACAAACCGCGAGATCATGACCTGAGCCAAAGTCGGACACTCAACCGAGCCACCCAGGTGCCCCTAAATTAGTACATTTAAAACCCGGAAACCAGCAGGTGATCTCCCCTTCCTGGTAATTAGGAAGGGGACTCAACACGGTCTCATGTTAGTTTTAAGTAACTTCTTGCTCAGCACAGCCAGCTGAGGAACCGCTGTGAGGAAAGGGTGGCCCGCTACCTGACACTGCAGGCTGCAGCCTGGTGTGGACAGACACACAGACACCTCCCGCCTTCCCAGCAGCCCCTCAGGACAGGATCGCTCACCTGACTCCAGGCCACCAAGCCGGAGACTGGCGTCACTTATTGGCACTTAATGCCCGCCACTTTCAAGGATACAGGTCGGACAATGCAAGGCACCCTGTGTCAAAGGCTAGACCTGCGGGAGCTGCACCTGCCTGCTGTATCCCACACAGGTAATGGTCAGAAAGGAATGAATCAGAACGTCCAGAAAGGACCTGGAGGTTTTGAAACCCAACATACCTACTTCCATGTTCCTACAAGGTATAAAAACTTGTCTCTTCTTTAAGCTTACTCCTAGATTTACAAACAGCATGACCTTAGCCTTTATCTCCATGCAGAACGCCTTAAAAACACCTACCCTGATTCAGAAAATATTCAATTTCCAAACAGTCTGAATATGTGATTCTCTGGGCCTGAATGCTTGTTCACTTTATTCATATAGCTGACGGAGGGCAGGGGAGAAAAAGAACAGAAAGCTGGGCCACTCCTGGAATGAAATGCTATTTGGTCAGAGGGTTTAGGGAATAGTCTGCACGAAGCCAGGAAGGACGAAGCCCCTGTGACCCCAGGCAGCACCTCCCATCCCACAACCCCAGTGAATTGTCCTGCTGCCTCCCGCCAGGGACAGGTTCCCCCGAAACCTGGGCCTGTGCTTTGAAGCAGGGCAGGACTTGGAGAGAAACTTAACGGGGCTGGGATGGTGAGGAATGTGTGAGGGAGGAGAGACAGGGTCAGCCTCAGGACAGGATGGGGGTTCAAGTTCCACAGGAGCACCGCTGACGTGTGCAGGTCTGGCCCCAAGGCGGAGCCGTGTGAGGGAGAACAGTAGCCAGAGCCTCAGGGGCACCAACAGCCCTTCAGAAATTCTGCTCCGCTTCCTGCTCCCCGGCTGACCAGCACCCGCCCTATCACCTAGTCACAGGAAGGGACAGAGGTGTGGTCTTCCGGAGTCTTCTTCCAGGAGGGAGGGGCGAGCGCAGCACTCGTCAGGCCCCCTCCCCATGCCAAGAGGGCAACCTCCACTCTCCCATCCGGCCCCGGCCCCCGCCATCTCAATGGGTTCAAAGGCCTTGGAGCTGGTATCCCTGCCCTGCCTGCAGTCCCGTTTCCTCCAATTTGTCCCTTAAATGCCTATCCGTTAATCTTCCAACACCAATCCCAATGGTTATTTCCCCAATTCTGAAGACTCAATCCTGAATTCAACCAAGTTAACTCTAAATGCTTCTGGCTGGTGTTTCCTGCCCTCCAACAAGCAACGTCCCCCAAACTTTCTGGGGTCCCTCTGCCCCTTTCTCACGTACCCTGCCAACATCAGATAACACAAGACGGCCTCAAGAGGAGATGCTGGGTTTCCACACTGGTTAATTCTATCTGAAGTATTCTTGATTCACCGCATTGGCACGAACCTACTGAACTGACCCTTCATTCCCACTTTCTGTCCCACCCTGTTCTGCTAACAGAGCCTTCTTCCTGCCACCTGCCTTCTGGTTCTCTCAGAAAACATATTCCCTCATGGTCTCCCCAGATAAAAGTCATCCTTACCCCAAAGGAAACCAGAAAGCACAGAAAATCAACTAATGAATGGATCAAGAAGATGTGGTATATATCATATCTTCTTGACCCATTCATTAGTTGTATATATATATATATATACATACACAATGGAGTACTACACAACAATGAGAAAGAATGAAATCTGGCCATTTGTAGCAAAGGGGATGGACCTCGAGGGAGTCATGCTAAGCGAAATAAGTCAGGCAGAGAAGGACAGATACCATATGTTGTCACTCATAGGTCTAACAGGAGAAACCTAACAAGGGACCAGGGGAAGGGGAAGGGGGGGTAGTTAGGGAGAGGGAGGGAAGCAAATCATGAGAGACTTTTGAATGCTGAGAACAAATTGAGGGCTGAGGAGGGAGGGGGGAAAGAGTGATGGTCATGGAGGGAGGGCACTTGTGGGGAAGAGCACTGGGTGTTTTATGGAAACCAACTTGGCAATAAACTATTAATTAAAAAAAAAAAAAAACAAACTCAGAGGCGAAGCTCTCTCAGTATTCTGAGACTCCTGCAGACGGCCTGTTCCAAACCTGCTCCAGAGGAGGGAAGGGGGGCTGCCTGAGGCCGGTGGGCCTTTTTACTTCGGGGTCTTCTATGAGTTATTTGAATCAGGAACACCCCACGCAGGGCAGGGGGAAGGGCTAAACAGGTGACAAGCATGGGGCCAAGTTCAGAAGTGCTGAATCACTATATCGTACACCTGAAACTAATACAGCACTGGCTGTTACCTGAAATCAAAATGAAACTTAAGAACACATCTCACGTATTCCATTTCAGCACCCAGAGCTGCTGCTTCTTTTTAATGAACAAATAATACTCCACTGTAATGGGTAAGCAGCACTCAGCTGATGGATGTTTAAACTGTTTCCGGGCTCCTGCTATTAAAACTAAGGCCCCGACTGGACTTGAAAAAGGCATAGACGCTGTGAGAGAAGATATTGCTACAAAGACTAGGAACCTTCAAAATAGCTGTGATGAGTTTAAAAAGGCTATAAATGAGGTGAATAATAAAATGGAGGCTGCCAATGCATGGATTGAAGAAGCAGAGAGGAGAATAGGTGAATTAGAAGACACAGTTATAGCAAAAGAAGCAGCCGAGAAAAAGAGAGAGAAAATGATTCAGGAGCACGGAAGGAGAATCAGAGACCTGAGTGATACAATCAAACGGAACAATATCCATATCACAGGAGTTCCTGAAGAGGAAGAAAGTGAGAGAGGTCCTGAAGGGGTGCTGGAACAAATTATAGACGAAAATTTCCCCAATCTGGGGAAAGAGAAAGACATTGAAATTCAAGAGAGAATACCGAACTCCCCTAGGACATAACTGAAACCGACCTTCAGCACAACATATCATAGTGAAACTGGCAAAACATAAAGATGAAGAGAGAATTCTGAAAGCAGCTAGGGATCAAAGGGCCCTAACATACAAAGGGAAACCTATCAGAGTGGTTAGAGACCGATCTACTGAAACGTGGCAGGCCAGAAAGGAACGGCAGGAAATCTTCAATGTGATGAACAGGAAAAATATGCAACCAAGACTCCTTTACCCAGCAAGCTTGTCATTCAAAATAGAAGGAGAGATAAAGATTGAGAGAATTCATCACCACCAAACCAGCCCTACAAGAAATTCTAAGAGGGACTCTATGAGAGAAACGTAGCAAGGAATATAAGTCACCAGAGACATCGATACAAACATGAACTCTACAGAGAACACAATGAATCTAAACACACATTTTTCAATAATAACACTGAATGTAAATGGACTGAATGCTCCAATCAAACAACACAGAGTAACAGAATGGATCAAAAACCAAAACCCATCTATTAGATGTCTACAAGAGACTTACCTTAGACCTGAGACACCTTCAGATTCAAAGTAAGGGGATGGAGAAATATCTACCATGTGACTGGACGCCAAAAGAAAGCTGGAGTAGCCATACTTACATCGGATAAACTGGACTCTAAAGTAAAGGCAGTAACAAAAGATGAAGAAGGACATTATATAATAATTACAGGGCCTCTCCATCAGGAAGAGCTAACAATTATAAACATCTATGTGCCAAATTCAGGAGCACCCAAATACATAAAACAACTAATTGCAAACAGAAACAATCTCATCGATAAGAATGTGCTAATTGCAGGGGACTTTAATACTACACTTACAGCAATGGATAGGTCAACCAGACAGAAAATCACTAAAGAAACAATGAACCTAAATGACACACTGGAACAGATGGAATTAATAGATATATTTAGAACTCCACATCCTGAAGTCAGGGAATTCACATTCTTCTCGAGTGCGCACGGCACATTCTCCAAGACTGATCACATACTGGGTCATAAAACAGACTTCCATAAATACAAACGAATTGAGATCATACCATGCACACTTTCAGATCACAATGACATGAAACTTGAAATCAATGACAGGAAAAAGTCTGGAAAACCTCCAAAAATGTGGAGGTTAAAATCACCCTACTGAAGAATGATTGGGCAAATCAGGCAACTAGAGAGGAAATTTAAAAATATATGGAAAAAAATGAAAAGGAAAATACAACAATCCAAACACTCTGGGACGCAGCAAAGGCAGTCCTAAGAGGAAAGTTTATTGCAATCCAGGCCTATTTCAACAAACCAGAAAAGGCTCAAACTCAAAATCTAATAGAGCACTTAAGGAAACTAGAAAGGGAGCAGCAAGAGCACCCCAAGGCAGCAGAAGAGAAATAATAAAGATCAGGGCAGAAATAAACAATATAGAATCCAAAAGAGCAGCTGAAAAAAAAAATCAATGAAACCAAGAGTTGGTTTTTTGAAAAAATAAACAAAACTGATAAACCTCTAGCCAGGCTCCTCAAAAAGAAAAGAGAGAACACCCAAATAGACAAAATCATGAATGAAAATGAATCTATTACAACCAATCCCTCAGAAATACAAGCAATCATCAGAGATTACTATGAAAAATTATATGCCAAACTGGACAATCTAGAAGAAATGGACAAATTTCTAAACACACATGCACTACCAAAATTCAAACAGGAAGAGATAGAAAATCTGAAGAGACCCATAACCAGTGAAGAAATCAAATCAGTTATCAAAAATCTCCCACCGTATAAAAGCCCAGGGCCGGATGGATTCCCAGGGGAATTCCACTAGACATTTAAAGCAGAGTGAATGCTGATCCTTCTCAAGTTATTCCAAAAAATAGAAATAGAAGGAAGACTCCTGGACTCATTCTACAAAGCAAATATCACCTTGATTCCTAAACCAGACAGAGATGGAACAAAAAAAGAGAACTACAGGCCAACATCCCTAATAAATACAGATGCAAAAATACTCAACAAGATACTAGCAAATCGAATTCAGCAGCACATAAAAAGAATTGTCCATCATGATCAAGTGGGATTCATTCCTGGGTTACAAGGTTGGTTCAATATTCGCAAATTCATCAAGGGGATACATCACGTTAACAAAAGAAAAGATAAAAACCATATGAACCTGTCTATAGATGCAGAAAAAAGCATTTGACAAAATACAGCATCCCTTCTTAATAAAAACCCTCGAGAAAGTCGTGATAGAAGGAACTTAAACATTATTAAAGCAATCTATGAAAAGCCCACAGCTAATATCATCCTCAATGGGGAAAAACTGAGAGCTTTCCCCCTGAGATCAGGAACGCGACAGGGGTGTCCACTCTCACCACTGCTGTTTAACATAGTGCTGGAAGTCCTAGCATCAGCAATCAGACAACAAAAGGAAATAAGAGGCATCAGAATTGGCAAAGATGATGTCAAACTTCCACTTTTTGCAGACAACATGATCCTCTACTTGGAAAACCCGATATACTCCACCAAAAGACTTCTGGAACTGATCCACAAATTCAGCAACGCCACAGGGTACAAAATCAATGTACAGAAATCGGTTGCATTTTTATACACCAAAAATGAAACAACAGAAATAGAAACCAGGAAACGGATCCCATTCACAATTGCACGAAAAACCATCAAATACCTGGGAGTAAACCTAACCAAAGGTGTAAAAGACCTGTATGCTGAAAACTATAGGAAGCTTATGAAGGAAGTTGAAGACACAAAGAAATGGACATCTTGTGCTCGTGGATCGGAAGAATAAACATCATTAAAATGTCATTACTGCCCAAAGCAATCTACACATTCGGTGCATCCCCAACAAAATTGCACCAGCGTTCTTCTCAAAGCTAGAGGAAATTATCTTAAAATTCATATGGAACCAGAAAAACCCCCAAATAGCCAAAGTAATATTGAAGAAGAAAACCAAAACGGGAGGCGTCACAATCCCAGACTTTAGCCTCTACTACAAAGCTGTCATCAGCAAGATAGTATGGTATTGGCACAAAACCAGACACACAGACCAATGGAATTAGAATAGAGAGCCCAGTACTGGACCCACAAGTGTATGGCCAATTAATCTTTGACAAAGCAGGAAAGAGTATCCAGTGGAAAAAAGACAGCCTCTTTAGCAGGTGGTGCTGGGAGAGCTGGACAGCAACATGCAGAAGAATGAAACTAGGGGTGCCTGGGTGGCTCAGTCGGTTGAGCCTCTGACTTCAGCTCAGGTCAGATCTCACGTTTGTGGGTTCGAGCCCCGCATGAGGCTCTGTGCTGACAGCTGGCTCAGAGGCTGGAGCCTGCTTCCGGTTCTGTGTCTCCTTCTCTCTCTGCCCCTCCCCCTCTCATGCTGTGTGTCTGTATCAAAAACAAAACATTAAAAAAAATTTTTTTAGAAAAAGAAAATGAAACTAGACCACTTTCTTATACCATACACAAAAATAAACTCAAAAATGGATAAAAGACCTGAATGTGAGACAGGAAACCATCAAAATCCTAGAGGAGAAAGCAGGTAACAGCCTCCTTGACCTCAATCGCAGCAATCTCCTACTTAACACATCCCCAAAGGCAAGGGAATCAAGAGCAAAAATGAACTACTGGGACCTCATCAAGAGAAAAAGCTTCTGCACTGCAAAGGAAACAATAAAAAAAAACTAATAGGCAACCGACAGAAATGCGAAAGGACAGTGACAAGTGGCATATCGGATAAAGGGCTAGTATCCAGAATCTAGAAGGAACTCACTAAACTCCACACCCGAGAAACCAATAATCCAGTGAAGAAATGGACAGAACACATGAATAGACACTTCTCCAAAGAGGACATCCAGATGGCTAACAGGCACATGAAATAATGCTCAGCGTCCCTCATCATCAGGGAAATACGAATCAAAACCACACTGAGATACCACCTCACACCCGTCAGAGTGGCTAAAATGAACAAATCAAGAGACTAGATGCTGGCGAGGGTGTGGAGAGACGGGCACCCTCCTACACTGCTGGTGGGAATGCAAACTGGTGCAGCCGCTCTGGAAAACACTGTGGAGGCTCCTCAAAAATCTATTGATAGAACTCCCCTACGACCCAGCAATAGCACTACTAGGGATTTACCCAAGGGATACAGAAGTGCTGATGCATAGGGGCACATGTACCCCAATGTTCATAGCGGCACTTTCTACAATAGCCAAATCATGGAAAGAGCCTAAATGTCCATCACCTGATGAATGGATAAAGAAGATGTGGTGTGTTTGTGTGCGCACAAACACACACACACACAATGGAGTACTACATGGCAATGAGAAAGAATGAAATCTGGCCATTTGTAGCAAAGTGGATGGACCTCGAGGGTGTCATGCTAAGTGAAATAAGTCAAGCAGAGAAGGACAGATACCATATGTTTGCACTCATAGGTCTAACAGGAGAAACCTAACAGAGGACCACAGGGAGGGGAAGGGGGAAAGAGAAGGACACAAATCATGAGAGACTATTGAGTACTGAAAACGAACGAGGGCTGAAGGGGGTGGGGGGATGGTCATGGTGGGGAGCACTTGTGGGGAGAAGCACTGGGTGTTTTATGGAAACCTATTTAACAATAAACTATTATTTAAAAAAAAAAAAACAACTAAAGAAGTGTCAAAGAATTCTCTGCTGCATGTTACCTTCCATGGACTGAAGGAGAAGACACAGAAAGACTGAGTGTCTCCACTCCAGGCAGGAGCAACCAGAAACTTGTGAGATTTCCTGGGCTGCTGAACAGAGCACCACAGACAGGGCAGCTCAAACAACAGAAACCGATCCCCCAGATCGGGGGGCTGCGAGTTCAACATCAGAGGACTGGCTGGCCTGGTTCCTTCTGAGGCTGCACAAAGACTGTCCCAGGCCCTGCTCCTCACTTCTGTGGCCTCAGGTGTCCCTTGGCGGGGACCTGGCATCTTCCCTCTGTGCACGTCTGACTCTGTGTCCAAATTCCACTGTTTATAAAGACACTATCACATTGGATGAGGGCCCACCCTAACAGCCTCATCTTAACCTGATCATCTGCAAGGACCCTGTTTCCAAATAAGGTCCCATCACAGGTCGCAGAGGTCAGGAGTGTGACATCTTTTTGGGAGGCTACCATTCAACCTCCCTGCCTGGTGTTCCTACCAAACAGGCACCCAACCTCGTCATAAAACCACACAAACCCCATCTAGGGGCACCCTATGAGGCCACGGGCCGTACTCTTCCGAAGTGTCACGGTTCCGAGGGACACACAGACTGGAATGCACTGAGGAGGCAGGATGACCACGCAGTCCTGGACAGAACAGGACATCAGTGGTGAAACAGGCTCAGTTCCAGCCAAGATCGGCACGCTCCTTACTAGCAGCAGGTCACCGCGGCTTTGGTGTCCAGTAACTGCAGTCAGGCTACGGAAGAGGTTTCCATCAGGGAGACCAAGAGGAGGGGGCTCTGGCTGGTTTTTGTGTCAGAGCTCTGTCAAGCACAGAGGTGTGCAAACTATGAAACAGCACCGTAAGAAACACCCATGCACACGTGTCACTTCATTTACACACACACCTACATCTGGGTGCACATCTAAAAGTCACCAGGTCCCAGGTCATGTCCAGATTAAACTGTGGCTGATGCTGCCAGGTCACCCTCCAGAGACCATCGGTTTACATTCTGGCAGTGACACAGTGTCACCTCACATGGCTGCCAGGATGGTGCTGGGGGACGTTTGGATCTCGGCCCATCAGTCAGGTGAGGCTTCCCGTGTAGCTGTCGTTGTCATTCCCCTTACAAGCAAGACGGACCTACTCTTATTTGTAAGTGTTTTCTTTTTGGGGCACCTGAGTGGATCAGTCGGTTAAGCATCCAGCTTCGGCTCAGGTCATGATCTCACAGTTCATGTGTTTCAGCCCCACACTGCGCTCTGTGCTGACAGCTCAGAGTCTGGAGCCTCCTTCAGATTCTGTGTTTCCCTCTCTCTCTGGTCCTCCCCCACTCACACTGTCTCTCAAAAATAAACATTAAAAAAATTTTTTAGTAAATGTTTTAAATGTTTTAGGTGTATTTCAATTTTTTTTTTTAAGTTTATTTCTTGAGAGAGAGAAAGAGTGAGAAGAGGGCAGGGGCAGAAAGGAGGGGAGGGGAGAGAATCCCAAGCAGGCTCCTTGGATGCTTAGACGCTTAACTGAGCCACCCAGGCTCCCCCATAAATATTTTCTATTTCTTTTTCTGCTGATGGACTTCTGGTATCCTCTGACCATTTTTCCACTAGTCTTTTTCTTAATGACTTGTAAGAGCACTTTATGTTTTAATGAAATCAGGTTTTTTCCCCAGTACACTGTATCTAGTGTTACAATGACCACCCCAGGAACCACAAACACCCCCTCCCCCTAGAGAAGCAGTCTGGCAGTGGGCTGGGCCGGTTGCCTCAGTTTCCCGGCCACCTACCCCCTCGTCCTCACTGTCCTCCTCCCTGTTCTGGAGGCTAGGCACCATGTGGGTAGGGTCCAGGCTCTGTCACCACATCCAGGAGCATCTGGTCCTTCTGATGCCCCCGTGAGTTCCTCCAGGGAGAGCTCCTCATCCCCGTTGACCTCAATCTTGGAGAACACGGTACTGGTGCCTCCTCCGCACTCCCGTGTGAGTGGCTGCAGGGGTTAATGGCTCAAACAGCCCGGAGGACGGCCAGTGGCTCGCTGTGCTAGATGCATCCATTGCCGGGGATGTCATGGAGCTCCAAGTCCAGTGCACCTGCCGTCCACCTTCCCGCTGAGGCCCAGGCTGACCGCAGCCTCACACCCACAAGGTCTGTGCAGCCGTCCTAAGCAGGGCACGGCAGCCTCCTGGAGTCAGTCTCGTTCGTAAGGGCCTTCCTCACTCAGATTCAACTCAATTTTCCCATGTCCTACTTTTCCTGAAATTCCTGTTGGGTTTTTTCCGCACTTAATACAATATTTCTTTTCTTTTCTTTTTTTTTTTTTTTTGATACAGAGAGAGACAGGGCAGAGAGAGAAGGAAACACAGAACCAGAAGCAGGCTCCAGGCTCTGAGCTAGCTGTCAGCACAGAGCCCGACACAGGGCTCGAACCCACGAACATGAGATCTGACCTAAGCAGAAGTCGGAGGCTTAACCGACTGAGCCACCCAGGTGCCCCAATACAGTATTTCTGAAATGATTTAATATGTTGTTCATGATAGAGTAACAGAAGTTCTCATTGTTAGGAAAAAGGAAAAAATAACCAATCTGTATTTCCAACCAGGACTTTAAGACTTTCCAGCATAATCCCGAGATTATAATCATCAACAGCACTATTAAGAGCAAATTTGATTTGGGGTTAACTTTCCACAATGACTGTCAGAATAAACCAACAGTGCAATAACTCTGCCCGAACAGGTACGCATATGTGACCCGCACAGTGTCTGCCCTCACGTCTCCTCTACACCCTGAAGGAAAAACCACAGGCCTCAGGGCCAGGCTCCGATGTCAGGGTACGCAGCTGTTAGGCGGTCTGGGGACAAAATGGAAGGACAGTTTGAGTGTGACACCCCCACCCCAGCCAGTGCTCACGCCGTCTCCCCTGCCGGCGACCACACTCCTCTCTCCACCTGAACTGGTTTGGGATCCTGTGTGAGGCTCTCCGGCCCCGGCGGCAGCTGAGCCACCTCTCCCGACTGAGTTCAGAGTATGTATTTTCTCTGGGGCTCATTTAAAACTGCTGTTGTAAGCCAGCTGTGGCATTTCTACGATTAACTGTTGGCTCATGTGGAACATTTCACCAAACTAGGGAGTGTCTTAGTGTCAAGCTCAACGAAGGCAAGAACGTCCAGGGTCCTGGAACACCGCCGGCTCCGGTGCAGAAGCAGCTCTGGCACGTGGGACTCCATCAGCACACACAGCACCGTGCTCAAGCACAGGGACACTGGGTCAGCCCCAAGATGCTCAGTGCTCCTGCAGGGCCACTTCTGACCAGGAAGTGGGACTAAAGTACAGCTGCCTGTAGGGGACACCGGGAAGGCAAATGAGTCGCCACACACTGGGTACGTTTCTTATTTTTTAATCACTCATCTCTTCTCTACATCAGCCACTGTGCTTGCTCACTACGGTTTCGCTTCAAAGGGGCGTATTAATTAAGTACTGCACTCGAGATACACACACTGAGTGTTTTACATTGTGAGCAACAGGCGCACTGTCTTCCTGGAATTACTTATCCAAAATGGACACCCTCCCAATTACCACGTGTGATACGGGCAAGAACAATTTAACTTTTTGTCTTTACTGCAAAGAGCGCCACTTCCAGTAGAGCAGAGTTACCGCCTCCAACCAAACTGCCTACGGATAACACCCATGAACTCAGGAAGCAAACACAAGGACTCCCTAAAGGCAGTCCACCAGAGAAGTCCGCCGGAGCAGGCAGACCCTGGGCAGAGCCAAGACATGGAAGAGAACAGCTCGGGAGGGCAGGTTCAACCCAGGGCGGCAGACACAGACATGGGGCCGAAGAACTGGAGGCAGCATTAAAGGGAGCCATAAAAGATGAAGAGCGGGGGTGGGAGGGAGTCCCAGAAAGGAGAAAGTCAGAGAGAGGGAGCCCCCGATTCTGGGAATAAATTCTCCTAAATCTCTAGCTGACCCCCTGAACTGTGGGGGGAATGGGGGACAAACTGCAAACAGCCCAGTTAAGGATAAAAGAAGCCAACTGCTGTGTGTGCAGCTGGGGGCCAACCAGATTAACAATCCACTTTAAAACAAGAGCTCGGGGGTGGGGGTACCTGGTGGCTCAGTTGGTTAAGTGTCCGACTTCAGCTCAGGTCATGATCTCATGGTTCGTGGGTTCAAGCCCCACATCAGGCTCTGTGCTGCCAGCTCACAGCCTGAAGCCTGTCTTTGGATTCTGTGTCTCCCTCTCTCTCTGACCCTTCCCTGCTCACGCTCTCTCTCAAAAATTTAAAAAAAAAAATTTTATTTTTGGAGCTGGGGAGCCGGTGGGGCTCATTTGGTTGAGCATCTGACTCTACTTCAGCGCAGGTCACGATCCCAGGGTCATGGGACTGAGCCCCACACCAGGCTCTGTGCTGAATGTGGAGCCTGGTTTGGATTCTCTCTCCCTCTGCCCCTCTCCCCAGCCTGTGTGTGTGCTCTCTAAAAACCAATAATAAATTAATTAATTAAATAAAAATAAATTTAAAAAACACAATTCCACAGAGTTGAAGATTTAAGATCCCACCCTCAACAACTGAGAAGAGTAAGACCAAAAAATAAAATGAGTCCAGATAAAGGCCGTCTGAGCTACAGTATGAAACACTCTGACTTAACTGGATAATCACAGAAGACTGTAGCCACCAAAATAGTTCTTTTTGAAAAGATTAATTTTTTTCAAGTGCACATGGCATATTCATGAGGAAAGGCTGTAAAGTGGGCCACAAGCCTTAATAAATTGAGAACTAAATCAATATAGAGTAAGTTCTCCCAACACTACAGAATTGAGTCAGAATCAGTAATAATAGCTAGGAAACCCCAAGTATCAGGAAATTAAACAACATATACTAATGGATCCACAGACCAAAGAAGAAATCACAAGGATATCACTGGATCACAATGAAATATTTCACTCCTTTTCTGTTTTCTGAAATAGTTTGTTTAAGGTTGGTGTTCTTTCTTCTTCCCATGTTTGATAAATTTCACTAGTAAAAACTCTGGGCCTATGAGTTCACCTGTGGAAATACCTTGGATAAAAGTTCAATTTATTAGATATAAGCAATTTAGAATTTGTTTCATTTTCGGTCATCCTGGATACATGTCCATTTTCGTCCAGGAAATTTATCCAGGACAGTCTCTGTATTCGAGATCGCTGCCATTGTGGAATGCAGGCCCAAACTCCCGGAACCTTTAATTGTTCAAAAGAAAGCAGCAGCTCAAGTATTTATGTGAAAGCCGACTTTAAATATTTGCAGCTATACTTTTAAAAAATGTTTGGACCAAAAGCAATTTGTTTATGGCTAGAATTAGCCCTTGATTGCTAGTCTGCAAGTCTTTTCTAATCTTCTAAACCTGAAAATGAAGCCCGTGGGAAAGTTCACCAGCAAAGAAATAGTTGAGTACAGCTTTAAATAAAGGCCCCCACTCCTGTTTGGTAGAAATGCATCAGGAGACAGTTTTTAAGGAATTAGATGGTCTTTATGACCTTGGGGCAAACGGAGGTTGGACACGGCAGAGAGTAAATATTTTAGGCTTTCTGAGCCCTGTGGTCTCTCTTGCTCAACTCTCATTACAGGAAGAAAGTGGCCACAAATGTGTGAAAGTATAAGCCTCTCTGGGCCTCAATAAAACTTTGTTTAATATAAACAGGCCGCAAGCCTGACCTGGCCCACAGGCTTCGCTTGCAGAATCCTGGGGTAAACAAACCACAAAGGGAAACACTGGTATATTTGACAAAATTAATAACTTGTGTTCATTAGAAAATAAAAACAAAAAGACACCAAGATGAAAGTGAAAGGGTGGAGCGCACCTAGTGGCTCACCCAGTTAGCTGTCTGACTCTCGGTTTCAGCTCCGGTCAGGATCTCACGGTTCATGGGTTGGAGCCCTGCACTGGGTTCTGCGCTGACAGCTCAGAGCCTGGAGCCTGCGTCTGATTCTCTGTCTCCCTCTCTCCGTCCCTTCCCTGCTCACACTCAGTGTGTGTGTCTCTATCTCAAAAATAAATAAACATTTAAAAAATTAAAAAATATATATGTATGCAAAAACACCTAAGTCAACCTAAGTCAACCAATTTGGAAGAAAAGGTGAGGGGCACCTGGGCGGTATATCAATACAATGTAATTAGCAGCCCAAACTAATGAACTACACCTTTAGCATGGAAAAAACTAAGGGAAAAAAAGGTGACCCCAGAAAGTCCCAGCAGAACATACACACGACTTAATAAACTTAAAAACAAACTTAGATACGTATACATCCATATAAAGAAAAGCAAAAGAGTAAAAACCACTCTCTCAGTCTCAAAAATAAACAAACATTAAAATAAACATTTAAAAAAAGGAGGGAGCTCAGTTAAGCATCTGTCTCTTGATTTCAGCTCAGGCCATGATTTCAAGGTTCGAGCCCTGCACTGGGCTCAGCACTGACAGTGTGGAGCCTGCTTGAGATTCTTTCTCTGACCTTCCCCCACTGTGCTTTCTCTCTCTCTCAAAAATAAACGTTAAAAAAAAAAAAACCAGAAAATTCAGGTCAGTAGTTACCTCTAGGAAAAAGAGGAAAGGGTGCATCAGGGAGAAGCACACAGGCCTGCAGGGACCTGTAATCTCCATTCTTTAAACTGGGTAATAGGTATTCATTTTGTTTTATAAAACTGCACACACATATTATACACATTTCTTTTCAGATGGCATGTGTGAGGGGATAGGGGAGAGGATAGAGGACGAAAGGAGAGAAGCTTCAGAGCACCTGGGTGGCTCAGTCGGTTAAGCATCCAGCTTTGGCTCAGGTCATGATCTCACAGTTTGTGGGTTCGAGCCCCGCGTTGGGCTTTGTGCTGACAGCTAGTTCAGAGCCTGGAGCCTGCTTCCGATTCTGTGTCTCCTGCTCTCTGCCCCTCCCCTGCTTACACTCTGTCTCTGGGAGGGAGGGAGGGAGGAAGGAAGGAAAGAAGAGAAGCTTCAGCTTCTCTGTCACTGGGCTTGCAGACACACAAGTACACACAGCCCCGCAGACCCCAGCCTGACCCCTGCAGTGTCATCCACAGGACACAGCATGGACGGAGGCTGCATCTCTGTGAAGCCACCTGCAGGTATGAATCAAAGGCAAGTGCAGGAAAGAAGAGAGTCAGGGAGGGCCTAGCAGGCTCCACAACCCTGTCAGTGTTCCCTTGACCCAAGGTCCCCCGGGGCCAGCGCTGTGCTCTGATCCAACCAGCTCATCTTCACCAGCTCACACAAAGGGGGAGATGCCAACAGACCTGCACTGTGTTACTTTCAGGGGCAACTTCCACGGTACTTCTGGCGACCCAGCGGGGGCACTGCTCCGGGCAGTGGGAAACAGCCTGACCCGTGGAAGGAGATCTGGCCACAGGGGTCAGGATTACAAAAGCACATAACCTCTCTTCTGGCAATCTCGTCTGGGGACTCTCCTCTGCGGATACACCTGAACCTGTACATGAAGACAGAGCTGAAAGGCAACGCACTGAAACACTGTACATAGGAGCAAATGCCTGGAGACCCCCCGAGCGCCCATGTGCAGAGGACCAGTACAGAAACCATGGCGCCTCCCAGCAGGGAGCGACTCCTCCTACAGTGGCTGCAGAAACAGAGCGCAGGTGGAACTGCACTGTTCCAGCAAACTCCAACAGCTACTCAGCCACTAAAACAGAGACCACATAGCCTCGGAGAAGACACGTGTTTATCGGTACCTCCTGTTTTCACACAATCCGTGGCAGGAAATACAAGCAGCTCCTACCAGAGACCACCTCGGAGGGCAAGGGGAAGGGGGCGGAGAAAGGGATCACGCTGAGAGCAAGACTTCTCAGTGCACACCTTCTTCATCAAATACGTATTTAATTCCTCAAAATAACAGACAACAAACTCTTAAAAATATACAGCAGCTGTCACGGGAGGGCCAGCCCCTTCCCACTGAAGGTCAATGCTGGGGTCATGCGAAGGCCTGTACAGACACACCAGAGGAGGATTCAGCAGAGAAGCCCCTGACTCCAGGGGCCAGGGGCCAATGACCAGACTGAGGGTCAGCTGGAGATCCCTAAATAAAGACACATATAATGGAATACTCTGAAACAGAAAAATGAGGCAAGGCTCTGTGTGAAGTATCCTGATGTTAAATTATCTCTAAGATATATTAAGAAAACAGCCTGGCCCAGAACAGGGGTTTGCACGCTCCCACGGGCTTAAATACAAACGTGTGTGCCTACATGTACACGATACTACTCTGGCAAGCCAGGCATATCTTTGTAAAGACACTCAAAAATCTGGGTAAGGGGGCTGCCACCAGGAGGGGAACTGGTGTCCGAGGGCAGCAGCGACAGAGTGTGCTTCCCACTGCACACACCTTTGTGTCTTTAGAATGCTGTGCTATGTACCTCGGTAACCTATTCACAAAATAACCTATTTATAAAAACTACCCAGTTAGAAAACACACTAAAAAAATTTACTAGGGACATAAAACATATTTATGAAGGGATAGAAAAGGCTTGGGGAAATGTCCCTGAATACGAAGAGTAAGTATTTAAAGACATCCATTCTCTGGGCACCTGGCTGGCTCAGGCAGAGGAGCATCTGACTCTTGATCAGAGGGTCAGGAGTTTAAGCCTCATGTTGAGTGTAAAGTTTACTTAAAACATTTTTTTAAACTATGCAACCTAATTTTTAAATTCATATGGAAAACTAAATGTGCACAAATAGCCAAGGTTTTTGAAAACCATGAGGATAGACGATCAAATGTGTTAAAACATTAATTTTTTAATAAAGCTTTTTTTAATGTTTATTTTTGAGAGAGAGAGAGAGAGAGAGAGAGAGAGAGCGCGCGCGCGCGCGCGAGAGAGAGCGAGCGAGCAGGGGAGGGTCAGAGAGACAGGAAGACACAGAATCTGAAATAGGCTCCAGCCTCTGAGCTGTCAGCACAGAGCCTGACCCGGGGCTCGAACCCACGAACTGCGAGATTATGACCTGAGGTAAAGTTGGCCGCTCAACTGACTGAGCCACCCAGGTGCCCCCCCTTTTTTAAAATATAATTTTTAATGCTTATTTAATTTTTAAAATTTTTAAAAGTTTATTTATTTGAAGAGAGAGAGAAAGTGGGGTAGAAGTAGAGAGAGAGGGGGGAGAGACAGAGAATCCCAATCAGGCTCCACAGGGCCAGTGCAGAGTCCGATGTGGGGCTCAAACTAATGAAGTGCAAATCATGACGGGAGTTGATATCAAGAGTCAGACGCTTAACTGAACCACCCAGAAGCCCCTAAAATGTATTAATTTAAAGCTACAGTATTAAAATTAATTTCCTTTCTTACTTAATAAAAAATTCCAGAAGGACTATAAAAGTGAAAATAAAAGCTAACGGTACTCGAAGAAAACACGAGGTTTTAAGAACAGCCGTATGGTTATAATTCACACAAAGTATCCAAGTCACTGGGCTTTAGCATATTCAGAGTTGTATGTCAATCACCATCTTCTGGTTCAAGGACATGTCATCACCGCAGAAAGAAACCACATACTCATTAGCAATGACGTCCCATTCCCCTACCGCCCAGCTCCTGGCGATCATGCTGTGTCCCTATAGACAGGTCAGCTCTGGGCATTTTGCATAAACGGAATCATATGACACATGGTCTTCTGTGTCCGGCCTCCCTCACTTAACGTAGGTTTGCAAGGTTCGTCCACGTCACATGTCCCACCTCGCCCCTTTCTAAAGCTGACAAATAATCCGTCATATGGCCAGACCACACGTGCAGCCAGTTGTCAGTTAACGGACAACTGGGGCGTGTCCGCGTTCTAGCTGTGCTGTGAACGCTGCTGTCCGAGTTTCCGGGCAGGTGTATATTTTGGGCGCCCCCACGGAAACACCTAGGACTGGAACTGCTGGCTCGAATGGTAACCGTGTTTAACCATTTGAGGGCTGCAGAGGGCTTTCCAAAGTGCCGCACCTCCTTACGTTCCCGCCGGCAGTGAGGGAGCTCGATTTCCAACACCCACATCAATGGGCACTGTTACTCCCGCCACCTGAGTAGGGGGTGAACTGCTACCTCACTGTGGTCTTGATATGCCTTTGCCCGCCCTGCTGACAGTGATCTTGACATCTTTTTCTCTAATGATTTAAGAGTGAGGAAACTTCCTAAAGACACATCACCCAAGAACCATAAATTTATGAAGCACATAAAAATTAAAATATATAGGATAACCATAAAATACCTAGGAACAAACATAACCAAAGAGGTGAAAAATCTAAACACTGAAAACTATAGAAAGCTGATGAAGGAAAATGAAGATGACAGAAAAAAATGGAAAAATATTCCATGCTCCTGGATAGGAAGAACAAATATTGTTAAAATGTCAATATTACCCCAAAGCAATCTACATAGTCAATGCAGTCGCTATCAAAATTAACATCAGCATTCTTCACAGAACTAGAACAAACAATCTTAATTTGTAAGGAACCAGAAAAGACCCCAAATAGCCAAAGCAATCTTGAAAAGAAAACCAAAGCAGGAGGCATCACAATCCCAGACTTCCAGCTGTATTACAAAGCTGTAATCATCAAGACAATATGGTCCTGGCACAAAAAGAGACACTCAGATCAATGGAGGAGAACAGAGAACCCAGAAATGGACCCACAAACGTATGGCCAACTCATCTTTGAAAAAGCAGGAAAGAATATCCAATGAGAATAGAGTCTCCTCAGCAAATGGTGCTGGGAAAACTGGACAGCGACATGCACAAAAATGAACCTGGACCACTCTCTTACACCACAAAGATAAACTCAAAATGGATGAAAGACCTAAATGTAAGACAGGAAGCCATCAAAATCCTTGAGGAAAAAGCAGGCAAAAACCTCTTTGACCTTGGCCACAGCAGCTTGTACTCAACAAGTCTCTAGAGGCAAGGGAAACAAAAGCAAAAATGAAATACTGGGACCTCATCAAAATAAAAAGCTTCTGCACAGCAAAGGAAAACAATCAGCAAAACTAAAAGACAACTGATGGAATGGGAGAAGGTATTTGTAAATGACAGATCAGATAAAGGGTTGGTATCCAAAATCTATAAAGAACTTATCAAACTCAACACATAATAATCAGGTGAAGAAATGGGCTAAAGACATGAACAGACACTTTTCCAAAGACGACATCTAGATGGCCAACAGACACATGAAATGATGCTCAACATCACTCAGGGAAATACGGATCAGAACAATGAGATACCACCTCACACCTGTCAGAATGGCTAAAATCAACAAGTCATGCAACAACAGAAGCTGGCGAGGATGTGGAGGAAGATGATCACTTTTGCACTGCTGGTGGGAATGCAAACTGGTGCAGCCACTCTGGAAAACACTATGGAGGTTCCTCAAAAAATTTAAAATAGAACGACCCTATGACCCAGCAATTGCACTACAAGATATTTATCCAGGGGACACAGGTGTGCTGTTTTGAAGGGACACATGCACTTCATTGTTTATAGCAGCACTGTCAACAACAAAGTATGGAAAGAGCCCAAATGTCCATCGACGGATGAACGGATAAAGAAAATGTGGTATATATAACAATGGAGTATCACTCAGCAATCAAAAAGAATGCAATCTTGCCATCTGCAACTACATGGATAGAACAAGAGGGTATCATGCTAAGCGAAATTAGTCAAAGACAAATATTTTGACTTCACTCATATGTGGACTTTAAGATACAAAACAGATGAACATAAGGGAAAGGAAGCAAAAATAATATAAAAACAGGGAGGGGGACAAAACATAAGAGACAAGGGGCGCCTGGGTGGCTCAGTCGGTTGAGCGTCCGACTTCGGCTCAGGTCATGATCTCACAGTTCGTGGGTTCGAGCCCTACATCAGGCTCTGTGCTGACAGCTAGCTCAGAGCCTGGAGCCTGCTTCAGATTCTGCGTCTCCCTCTCTCTCTGACTCTCCCTTGCTCACACTGTCTCTCTCTCTCTCTCTCAAAAATAAATAAAAAACATAAAAAATTTAAAAAAACAAAACAAAACATAAGAGACTCAAATACGGAGAACAAGCAGGGTTACTTGAGGGGTTATGGAAGGGGGTATGGACTAAATGTGTAAGGGGCATTAAGGAATCAGTAAGTAGTGTGTGCAACTCTGGACCTCAGGGTACTGAGCTCAAGCCCCATGTTGGCTATAAAGGTTACTTAAAAAAAGAAAAGAAAAGAAAAGAAACACGTATGAACCATTAAGAATCATACTACCCCCCCCCCAAAAAAAATTAAAGTTGACAGGCAAACACACTAGGAAAAAAAAATCTGAAAACGTCACAGAGGGCCAGCTTCCTTAATAGGTCACTCTAAGAGTGTAAGAGAAAAATAGCAATTCCCAAAAAAGAAACATCAATGGCTTTAAATCAAAGACAAAGATGTTTTACCACACTCAGGACTAAAGAAATGCACTTTAAAACAAGACAGTATTTTCACATCAGACTGACAAACTTCTAAAACACGGTTCGGCTCGTGCTGGTGAAGGTGTGAGAGCAGCCGGCAGGCGCTCGGCAGGCCTGTTCTGTAAACCAGACCTGGGAGGGACCTGCACACGCCCGTCAGGAAAGGTCTGCGTGGGGGCCCCCACACGGGGCAGCAGTGGCGGGAAACACGCCCCAAGACACATCACAGGACGGGCCGGCGAGGCCCGAAGGCGCTGTGCCAGGGCACAGAGCTCTTTTCTGAGGGGCGTGCGAGCGCACCCCCACGGCACCACCGTGCAGCGCGCTGAGGGGGGACGACTTTTCTCACGGCACCAACTAGTCCGGAAAACAGCCCTATCTTCTTCTCAGCAACAGAAACTTAGGATTTTTCTCAGAAAACTCTTAGAATGTTAGCCTTAACTCTCTCTGAACTCAACACCTAGTCTTCCCCATGGACCAAATCTCAACCTGAGTCACATTTAGGTGGAAGAGACACACTTCTGACCTGTCAGCTCTCGAGCGCGCCCCAGCCCTGGCCCCCGCCTCCGTGCTGTCCCTGCAACATACCAGCCCGCTCCTGCCGCAGGACCCTGGCGCGGGCTGCTGCCTCGGCTCAAGCCACCCTTCCCAGGCCACCTTCACCTTCTTCCAGGCTTTGATTAGCAGGCGGCCTTCCCTGACCACCCTGTTTCTGCCAGGCTCTCCTTCCTGCTTTGGTTTCTTCAGAGAGCTTAGCCCCTAACACCCACACAGCACTTACTTGTCTCCACCCCAGTGCCATCGAGGGTCAGGATTCTTTGTCTGTTTTGCACCCTGGCCAGAACCAGAGCAGTGCCACGTGGACAGGAGGCAGCCGAGATGCGTGTTGAATGAACCGATACCGCCACACCAGGTGGGAGAGTGCGCTGCCCCGCCCGCTCGCGTCTGTTTTCCGCACGATGATGCTGGAGTGCAAGCAGGCCCCCGATAAACACGCGTTGTTTTCTCAGGAGGCATGGCCACACATCCCAGAGAGCTTCCCAAACCACAGGTCAAGACTAGTGACCCACCAATTTTGATGGCTGGCTTTGAAATCATTAAATATGGGTTAAGCCAGAAATTAAAAGGAAGGAAAAAAAGAAAAGAAACGGAAAGCAAAAGAATATATCGCATGACAAAGGTATTTACACATAAAGGTTATTTACAAAACCGTTTTAGCTAAGCAGCCACACGTGTTTGTATCATATATGTGTCCTTGTATACAGCAGGTCACGATATGAATGCAATTCTTCCAGGGAGCTTATGACAAGAAAAGTTTGAAATTTACTCATCTCATTTCAGTGAAAATATCTCTAAGTTTAATGTTTTGGGTTCAGGGGCACCGGGGTGGCTCAGTCAGTTTCTGCTCCAGTCATATCTCACATTCGCTGGTGCCCCACATCGGGCTCTGCAACGACAGCAAGGAGTCTGCTTGGGAGTCTCTCTCCCCTCCTCTCCCTGTTCCTCCCCTGCTCACAGGCAGCACTCTCTCAAAATTCAATAAACTTAAAAACAATAAATATTTTAGATGGATACATTGAAGCATCACAAGTGCAAATTCAAAAACATCCTGTGGCTTTGAACCTGAAACATTTCAGTTGAGAGGAAAGCGGGTTCACTCCGTTGATCCCGAGCTGGGATTCTGGTCTGAGACCACAACCACTGGCACTGCCTCAGTGACACCTTCCTTACAGGAATCACCTTCGTCACCCGGTGTCTGACTCTGGGGCAGAGGTGGGAAGTGTCTCTTTTCTCACCAGCCTGACTGCATCCCCTGTCCCTCTTCTCTCAAGCAATCATTTCCCTTAGTGCACACGGGGAGCCAAACACTGGGGAGATTTTCCTCCCTTACTCCTGGCCACCTACTCGGCCAGGGACTACTACGACCTCTGCTAACCTCTTACATCTGGGTTGGTCTGACCTGCAGATTCACTAAACCCCTCTGGTCCTAACCCAGCGCCTGATGCCCAAGGTCCACGCGGTGCCTCGGGCAGTCCCCCACACACCCTGCATATGTGGCTCGCTGGTGCTGGCCAAGGCCCCAGCACTGCGGTTTACAGAGGTGGCCGTGACATGGAGATGCTAAGCGGCTAAGGATCAAACCTATTCTCATTATGTTATGTTAGCAGCACCAACAGCTGTTTCACAAGAGGAGCCACAGGGCCGTCCGCTCATCATGAAAAGAGCCTGGACACCTGAAATTTGCTTACTAAATCCGTGAGCCGGCTGCAGCACAAGAGGCGGGAGCGTGAAACTTAAACAGCATGTGCCCCCCAAAGTAAGAGCACAGGGACAAAGCAGAATAACGCAACCAGAGAATAAAAGAAAAAACTGGGAGGCTGCGGCAGCACAGGGGCAGGTGGGGCTCATCTTGGGAAATAAAACAAGTCTCCTTGAACAACCACAACAAAGACGCGCACCCCGCTCTTCTGACATTTCCGGCACTTGGAGCAGACTCCTCACCCCTCAGAAGTCTAAGGCAGAAAATTCCAGCGGAGGGTCCTGCTTACAGAGACTGGAAAAGGCAGACGACGCTACCTTGAGCACTGACCAGTCCTACTGTGGCTGCCTCATGACGGGTCCTGGCAACGTCAACAGTGAGAACAAGAGCATCCCCGAGATCAGGAAACAGGGCTCAGGGGCTGTGGTGGCACCGGAGCTACAAAGCCACATGAAATGACCAACCTGCTACCCTCTCCACCACATAACAAAATCATTTGCTTTTGGAGACCAAGTCTGTTTCTCTCCTTTTTTAAATTTATTTATTTTGGGGGCGCCTGGGTGGCTCAGTCGGTTAAGCATCCCAGTGTGGCTCAAGTCATGATCTCATGGTTTGTGGGTTCAAGCCCCACATCAGGGTCTGTGCTGACAGCTCAGAGCCTGGAATCTGTTTCAGATTCTTGGTCACCCTCTCTTTCTGACCCTCCCCTGCTGATGCTCTCTCTCGCTGTTCTCAACAACAAATAAACATTAAAAAAATAAAAAGTTTACGGGGGGAGGGGGGCAAGCAGGGGAGGGAAAGGAGGTAGAGAGAATGCCAAGCAGACTCTGCACTGTCAGTACAGAGTGAAGCTGGATCCCACGACCCTGGGATCATGACCTGACCTGCAATCAAAGCTCGGGTGTTCAACCGACTGAGCCACCCAGGTGCTCCCTGCTACTGATTTTTCAGGCTCATCATCTCTTGTTTGGGAGGTGGTACTTTTGTTTGTCTACCAGCTACTTCTGTTACTTGTAGGAACCGGTGGAAAAGTTTGATGCCAGTTTAGGTTTTTCACTATTAACAGGACATTTTCCTGAATACCCAGGTTCTGATATCCCTAACTCCCTATAATGAGTAAATACATTTTACCAGGCGAAGGAAGTGTCAGTTCCCAAGTACCAATCAACTTAAGATTCCCCAGGGACGTTATCTGTAGGCAGCACCTGGTCCCGAGGGCGTGCAGTCAGGTGTGCGGGCCTCTTAATGCCTGCAGCTGGGCTCTCCCCACAGTGGTCCAGGTCTGGCACCGTGACTATCCTGACGATTACAGAAAATGGTCCACATGCACATCTAACAGAACAGAAGGGACGTAATTTTCAATCTCACTCACCTTCACTCCCATATACTATTTGTCAAACCCAATCATTCCGAAGTGCCTCCTAACCTTACATCTGGTGCTCTCAAGACATGGCTCATGACCCTCTCTTCTAGCAGACCCCCACAAGCAATCATCCACGTGTGTCTGCACTCCCTGTCTGGCCACAGAGGCCTCCAATATGGCCCCATACACTGGGCACCCACATGCTCCCACTTAACCTATGACCCCAACAGCAGGGTCACATCATCTTGGAAGTCCCAGAGAACATTAAAAATATTTTGAGGAGGGGCACCTGGGTGGCTCAGTTGGTTGAGTGTCCGACTTCAGCTCAGGTCATGATCTCATGGTTCCTGGGTTCAAGCCCCGCGTCGAGCCCTGTGCTGACCGCTAGCTCAGAGCCTGGAGCCTGCTTTGGATTTTGTGTCTCTTTCTCTCTCTCTTGCCCCCACCTGTTCACGCTCTCTCAAAAATACATAGATGTAAAAAATATATTAAAAAAATATTTTGATTGAGACTGCATTGGGCTTGCTTCTGTCAGCTCTCAAAAATAAAAATAAACATTAAAAAAATATATATTTTGAGGGGCGCCTGGGTGGCTCAGGTTAAGCCTCCAACTTCGGCTCAGGTCAGATCTCACGTTCGTGGGTTAGAGCCCCGCATCGGGCTCTGTGCTGACAGCTAGCTCAGAGCCTGGAGCTGCTTCCCGTTCTATGTCTCCTTCTCTCTGCCCCTCCCCCTCTCGTGCTCTATCAAAAATAAATAAAACATTAAAAAAATTTTTTTAAAAAGGATTATGTTTAAAAAAATATATTTTGAGGAGCGCCTGGGTAGCTCAACTGGTTAAGCATCCTACTCTTAATAGCGGCTCAGGTCGTGATCTCGTGAATTTGAGCCCTATGTCCGGCTACGCGAAACCTTTAAAAATATACAGGGGCGCCTGGGTGGCTCAGGTGTTGGAGCATCAGACTCTTGATGTCTGCTCAGGTCGTGATCTTGCAGTCATTAGACAGAGTCCCAGGTCACACTCCACAGTGAGTGTGGAGCCTGTTTGGGATTCTCTTTCCCTCTTTCTCTGCCCCTCCCCCACTGGTGCTCAGTGCGCACGCGCTAACACTAAAAAAAGGAAAACGTTAAAAAAAACTATTATTTAAAGAGAGACACCAACATTTAAAACTCAGGGAACAGAAAAAACTGTAAAAGATATGAAAAGGAAATTCTTAGAAGGCATACAAATTGAGCAAATGAACACACTCTGACCACTAGCTATGCAGAAAAAACCTTGACCTGGGTAGTCTCACTGACGGCTAATGGGAATATAAATTGCTAAGGCCTGTGTGGACAGCATTTGGCAATACCAGCTAACATTTCAAATACGCACAGGCTCTGAACCATCAATTTTAAAACTCGAATTCTATAATTCTAAAGAAATACCATACATGTGCACAAAGAGTTAAATACTCGCCCATTCTCCCTGAAATTATTATTCTACCGTATGCTAACTGGAATGTAAATGTTTAAAAATTTAAAAAAATAAAGTTTCCCCAGCTGAAAAAAAAATACCCATTCCACACAGTACAACAAAAACGAAAAAACCCAAAAATAATCTTGATTATGCCCAGGCATGGCTAGGTAAATGCGAAGTCCATAACACGGGATACTATGCAGCCACTGGAAAGCCACAGACAGGCCGGGGGATACTGAGGCAAGACGTGTAAGCTACGCAGGGAACGTTACGAACAATTCAGTAGCAGGTGCGCCCCGCTGGCTCAGGCAGAAGGGCATGCGGCTCTAAATCCTGGGGCTGGGAGTCTGGGCCGCACGTTGGGTGTAGAGATTACTTAAAATCTTAAAAAACAATTCAGGGGCGCCTGGGTGGCTCAAGGCTAGAGCCTTGCATGGGGGCTCTGCTGCCGGCGCAGAGACCATTTCGGACCCTCTGTCCCTCTCTCTGCCCCTCCCCTGCTCTGTCTCTCAAAAGTAAACTTTTTTAAAAAATTCAACAGCAAACTGTAAATACGGTTTAGGCCTTTTCATATAAAAGTAGACACATCTGTTCACCTGTGCACAGAACCTGGAAGGAACGCTAAGTCGTTCACCAATGGCTGCTTCCCCGTGGGGAGGGAGAAAGCGGAGATCACGGCTCTTCCCAGCCTCCCGCCCCCGGTCTCTCCTGGGGACACGGCGGTCAAAAACCACAGTCGGGGGGCTGCACCGGGGCAGAGCCGGTTCCGCCCGGTTCGCAGCGGGCACTGAGGGCTGAACGAGGCACACTAAGTGGCTTCTGCATCACGCCCGTGTAAAGCCACCTGGGCGAGGAGAATAAAATCGCCACGAAGGGGCTTAAAGTGAATCACCCAGGTGAGGTCCGTTTCCAGCGCACACGCGCCCTCCCCTTCCACTCCCCGAAACTGCCCTCCGCTGAGGAGCGAGGGGCGCCCGACCCCTGTGCTTGACCCAGGCGGGGGGCTCCACGCGAAGAAGCACTTGCAAGAGTCCCGCAGGACCGGGGCGCATTCCCGCCACCTGAGGGCCGGGGTGAAACACGGACGCGCCGCGCGTGTGGCGCATAAATCTCACAGAACTTCACGTGTCCCACCAAAGAGGAAGCCGGCTCGGGACCTAGCGGGGGGCCCGCCTGCCGCCCGGTCCCCCTCACCTCTCGGGACGGCCGCCAACGCTGGCGCCCGCAGGCTGCGCCCCCACAGCTGCAGCAGCACCCTCAACTCGCGCGCCATGACCACCCTCCTCAGCGCCTGGGACGCCACGCTCCGCGGGGGCGGGGCGGGGCGGGGCTTTCCTGGGACGCGGCGCGGTGACGTCACGGAGAGCGCCGGGCTGTCCGGCCCGCTGCCTGCGCCGGCGGGTGGGCGGGGGCCTCCGTGGCGCGGACGCCGCGGGCTCGCGCGAGGACGGCCGGGCCTGGGGGCGGGCTCTCCGTGACCTTCTGTCGCGTTGTCAAGGGCGACGGGACGTGCGCGCGGCCTCGGGGCCCTGGCTCGCCAACTGGGCCTCACTTTGTGCATCCCTTAAATGGGGCCGACCCCAGTACGCACCCGGAGGGTGTGAAAAGGCGGCGCCTGGGCGGAAGCGGTGGACGTCCCCGGGTCTTGACAGGTCTGGGGCCACCGGCTGTACGAGGCGGGCCGAGAAAGAGATGGGGTGGATTTCACTCCAAAACGTGAACTCAAGAGAGTTCTACTCAACTCCTTTTTTTCTAATTAAGAAAAATACGTTTTTTAAATTGAAGTGTGGTTGACACACAAAGTTCCAGGCATGTAACTAGTGATTCAGCAGCGCCGCTCACTCCTTGCATAGCTGTCCCCGACCCCCACAGGCAGCTCTTCCTCGGCCTGTGACTGTGCTGGGCTTTTTCTGCCCGTGTCAACGCCCCTTCTCGCTGAGTCCCACGGCGCACAGCGTGCCCGGGCTGCTCCCCATATGATTCGGAGGCTCAAGAACAAAAACCTGCAGAAACGGAGGTGCCTGAGGTGTGCCCAGAGCTGTAAAGTATAAGAGTCAGGAGAGCCCCCCCACCCCGGGGCCGGGGCATAGTTGGGGCTCAGGGATGGAGTGGAAGGTGTCAAGGTTGAGCCCCACATGCCAGGCTTCAGCAACTGAGATTGTCAGTGAGGTGGGCAGATTGGGCTGGAGAGCCAGGAATTGTCTCACGTTGGAAGAAAACAGCAGACCCCGCAGTAGCTGGATCGCACACCCTTCAGTCTCTGTCCTCCAGGGACTTCCCTGCACACTTGGAATCAATTCCAACCCCCCTCGGCCACCAGGCCCTGCATAACCTGACCCCTGCCTCTCTCCTTCCTTCACCACCTTCCAGACACACCAGCCTGTCCCAGTATGGCATTCCCACTATGTCACTACAGCTACTTTGGGGGAACTGAAGGGTCTCGACCTCCCCTTGCATTTGCTGTTCATTCAGGAAATCATCTCTTCTGTAAGAGCTGACACATTGGTCTGTGGGTCAATATCTAGGCTGGGGAGCCCTTTTATTTCAGGAAGGGGAAGCCTACACTTCAGTTAAGGAGGGGGACCTCCTGTGTCAACTAAATTTAAATTGAAAAAAACAAAAACAAAAACAAAAAATAGGACCCAGGCTCTGTGGAGGGCAAACCTACCAGGTTCCAGACACACCTGGCGAGACCTCCTGTCCTCTCTTGGCCCGTAGACTTCAGAGATAACCTTAGCTACATATGTCTGTGATACTCAGTCTTCTGGGAGCCCAGGAACTGTGGCTTTATAAGGTGCCTGGAGGTCCGAACCAAGTCTTGAGGGGGCCTGGGCAGATGTCAGCCCCTATGCATACAAGGAAAAGGGAAGAAGAAGAAAGATGATTACAGATGTACAAATTGAATTGATGAAGGAGACTGGCAGGACCTTGCTTAGAGGGAGCAGAGAGAAAGCAGCAGAGGAGAGGGCCCCTGGGTCTCCTGACCGTCACTGAGGTTGCAAGTTCCTTCTCCAGAGGTCACTGCCTTCCCTTGGAGCGAGCTGGGGACAATGAGAAGAGCCTGTTGTATTATTCACAGTAGGCGGAAGGTAGAAACAACCCGAGTGTCCAATAGCTGAATGGACACACACAGCATAGACTCTACATGCAGTGGGCTGTTTTCAACCATAGAAAGGAAGGATTTCTGACACAACAGGGATGGACCTGGAGGACATTATGATCCATGAAATAAACCAGGCACAAAGAGACAAATACTGTATGATTCCCCTAACATGAGGCAGTTTGAATTGTCAAATTCATGGAGGCCGAAAGAGAAGGGTGGGAGCCAGTGGCAGGAGGCGGAATGAGGAGTTAGTGTCTAATCGGACAGAATTTTAGTCTTGCAAGTTGAGTAGAGTTCTGCAGATAGATGTGCAACAATGGCAATGTACTTAATACCACTCAACTGCACACTTGAAAATGATTACGGCAGAATCTTCTATGTTCTATAGGTTTTACCGTATTATTCTTTTAATGCTCACTGAAATGGAAAAAAAAATATGTGTCTCCCTTTTTCTTCCTGTCTTTGTTCAAGGCACCAACTTCGGGGTGTGTTTCTCTCCTCATCGGGCAACATCCCAAGACTTCTGAGGAGGGAATCTCATGGCTGTAGGGTGCTCTTTGTCCAGGAAAGGACTCAGGGATGATGGGAATTTTTTTAAAGTTTATTTATTTTGGGAGACAGAGAGAGAGAGGCACAGAGTACGAGTGGGGGAGGAGCAGAGAGAGACAAACACACAGAATCTGAAGCAAGCTATCAGCACAGAGAGCAACATGGGGTCGAATTCACAAACCATGAGATCATGACCTGAGCTGAAGTTGAACACTTAACCAACTGAGCCACCCAGGCGCCCTGTGTGTCTCTTAAAGTCCTTTGTGGTACTTGACACCAACTCAGCATGGGGCAGAACTCATAAGCACAGTCTTTTGTGGAGTCGCTTGACAGCCATCTTGGTGTGTCCGATGCATGTGAGTGAACCCCTTGCTAACTTCAGAGACCGGCCCACAGTGGTGCATGATCTGCCGAGAGCCCAGACCCCAACGGCCACTTGTACACGTGCTGATGGCGGGATCTGGCCAGAAGCGAGACTTGTGGCCCTTTGTGGAGGCAGGTATAGCCACTCAGGACCTGGCCTGGAACTAACTAGAACATTTCTCATTTCACTCATGACTCTGAGGCTTTTTCTCCAAATGGTTTCTTCTGTTTTGTCAGCGTCCACTTTTAATTCCACCCCTCAAAGACATTGGGAATGTCACGAGCTTATTCCACAGATCCCCCAAACTTTCAGGAATGATTGGACCCAAGGCTGTTGTCCCTTTTCATGCCTCGTGCCATTGGCATTTGGTCTAGGCCCCTCTCAAGGCTTCCTGGCCACTCATTAGCCGGGCTGCCCTCGGCAATCCCGTGAACATGGTCTGTGCCCCACCTAGTGGGCTCCCAGCTTCGCTGTCCAGCATCATAATGTAGGAGAGCTGAGTCCCAACAGCCACAAAGTGTCACTGGTGGGTTCTTTTCTGAGCACATCTGGCACAGGGGAAGGCAGGATGAAGGAGGCAGCCACGTCTCCCACTGCATTTATTCCTGGAAACTTCCACAGGGGGATACTTCTTGGAGAGCTAGACTTGAGGCATGTTTGGAAAGATCCCTTCTGTCCTGGCAAAGTGTTCAGGGTCACATTCCCCTCCCCCCCCATTTGTGGATGAGGTCATCATAGCCATTAGAATAAAAAAAAAAGTCCACCCAAACTCAAAATCCATTGTGTCTATGGCTTGTGAGTTAAAAACCAGTTGGGCGTGAGAGCTCTCTAGCACAGAGAAGCCTGTCCGTTCTGCACACGGCAGGTGCACGTGCACGTGTGCACTTTGGCTCGGGCGATGGCCTGTAATTCCTAGGGCCACCGTTACCACCCCGACAAGTGGGGGGCCCTTGCCTGCCCGGGGCCCCTCTCCCTGCTCAGCATGGCTTCCTGGTGGCTGCAGGGCCCCTCCCAATGTCTGTTCCGTGCCAGGGAGGCCCTGCCATCCTTCAGGATGGGCCCATGGCCTGGGTGCCAAGGAGCCCTACTCCAGGCAGAGGCCCAGTCCCGGTGGGATCCTGGGCAGCACCTGGCATCAGGCCCGAGCAGGTTCCCCTCACCAAGACTGTGTCTCTCCAGGTATGAAGAGGGTCCCCTCTGTCAGGATTCTCTGCTCCAGAGGGGCACTGGAGGACAGGGTGGAAACGTGAGCCATCCGGTACTTTCCCCGAAGCTGCCAATGCCACCAGGCACCGGTCAGAGGCGGCCATGGTCTCAGCATCAGCCGGGTGTCTTCAGTGTTGGGTGTTCAGGAAACAGGGAGGACAGACTGACCGCAGCACTTGCTCCACGGGGCGCACAAGCATCTTCATCACCCGGAAGACCCGCTGGGGAGCAGGGCACTCCTCCTGCCTCTGTGGCAAAGCAAGTGTGACGGCACCCCCTGGTGTGTTCTCCTCACAACCTGCACTTTGTACAATGCACCTCACAGTCAGGATGTTTTCCTGTGCTTCTCTGTCCCCTGGGCTCTGCCTTAGCTCCTGTCCCATCCAGGGGACCTCAGGGGGCCAGTGGTCCCACCAGGTACTTACTCGGATATTTGAGGACAAAGCGGACAGAAGATGCCAGCTTGGAACAGATGCTGTGAAGGAGGCCACAGAAGTACCTGACCAAACCCCGTTTCCCTACGCCCTTATTTATTGTGAATACTAGAACCCAGGCAGTTGTGGGAGGCCTGGCTGGCTTGCTTGTGGACCATGCAGCTTTTGCCATTTGGGTTCGGGCCTTACGTGGGTATAGAGATTATTTAAAAAAAAAAAAATCTTTAACGAGGGGCACCTGGGTGGCTCAGTCGGTTGGGTGGCCAACTTTTTGGCTCAGGTCATGATCTCACAGCTGGTGGGTTCAAGCCCTGCGTCAGGCTCTGTGCTGACAGCTCAGGGCCTGGAGCCTGCCTCACAGTCTGTGTCTCCCTCTGTTTCTACCCCTTTCCCACTCACGCTGTTTCAAAAATAAACACTTAAAAATTTTTTTTAAGGAAAAAAAAGACTAAGGCAACTTCAAACTCAAGATGGTTGTTTTTGGTCCCCTCGTGGCCTTGCTATTCAAAGTGTAGACTGAAAGCCAGGAATCACCTGGGAGCTCAGTAGAAGCTCAGGAGCTGGGGCACCTGAGTGGTTCAGTCCATTAAGCGTTCAACTTTGGCTTAGGTCATGATCTCATGGTTGGTTTGAGCCCTGCCTCAGGCTCTGTGCTGTCAGTGCAGAGCCTACTTGGGATTCTCTCTCCCGGCCCCATCCTGTGTGTGATTGCTCTCTCTCAAAATAAAATAAATTTAAAAAAAATTATCCTTAAACCCCCCCCCCCCCAAAACTCAGCAGCTCAGTCTGCCCACCCCCTGGGCCCAGACCTACTATGTCAGGACGTCCTCGAGATCCAGGTAAGGCGTCTGTGCGTCAGGGCTGGAGATGTGCTGTCCCGGAGCCCACGCCTGCTTATTTCACGGACAACCAGAACCCACAGCTGTGCACCCCTGAAACTGCCTGTTCTGGAGGGAAAGGAACCTTGGCTCGGGGCCCAATCTCATCTTTCCTGCCTTCTCCCCACAAGAGGACCCCCTTTCCTCGCCCAGGAAGCCGGAGCCCAGAACACAGGCGTCTAGGGAGTTGGGAAGAGTGAGAACCTGTCTCCACGGAAGCTTGGAGTGTCCCCTGCACTTCCGCCTGTGGAGGTCCAGCCCTCACTGGGGACGCTGGTTCTGGCTGCTGAGCACCAGGTGACTCTGAATGCCTCCTGCATGGGTCCTGGCCTCCCTCAAGCCTGCTGCCCCTTTCTCTGACCTCCCAGCTTTGGGGCATGGCTGCGACGTGAGCGTCTGGTCCCCAAGACTCTCCCTCCCTGGAGCTGGCTCCAGACGCTCCCTTCCTGTCAGCACAAGAAACAATGCTCCCTCTTCTGAGGCCCCCAGACCTGTGCCAGACACGAGGGGTCCCGGACAGACCCAGGAAGGGCCCTGGTGCAGAGAGCCATCCTCCTCTTGCCGTCCTTCCGAGGATGTCCTCTCCATTTTCCTAAAGGACCTGCGACACAGGGTCCCAACCCTTACTTGGGACATTCTCTAAACATCACTGCTAGCCTTAAGGATCTCTCAGGCTGAACTTTGGTGATATGCTGGTATAGAATCACATGAAACATCGTTTACAAGAGGCCTCCTTGCTGCTGGCCCAGAGAGTAAGGCCCACTTCAGTAACAGCCCTCTTCAGGCGCTGGGTTAAGGTCACTGGACACTCGGAGCTTAAGGCTGTGGACAGCAGGTGGATGCCCAGTGAACCAGTGGGCACCAGCCACAGGCAGGCCAAGTCCCACTTAGTCCTGTGTGAGGACCTGGTTACCACTTACTGTGACGTTTGAGGGGTTACGAGCTATTGTAATCCCCCCCACTCCCCCCCCCCCACATGAGGTCTCTCCAAAGTGAGTTCTGGGTGAGTCTGCAGAACCAGGAGTGGAGAAAAGCTCCCTCTGGTCCCGGGGGTGGAGAGCGTGGCTCTGGCGGAGCGGCTCACACCTCCTGCTCACTCAGTCCAGGCCCCAGCTCCTGGTTGCTGCCACACGACGTGCCCACTGGCTGTCCTTCCACTGACACACTGCAGACCCTCAAGTCCCGGGAACCCACCTCCCACTGGCTTACCGCTCCTCAAACGTGCCTGAATCACCCCAACCAAGTTCGGTCAGCGCCTGTGGATTCTCCAGTGGGTGAAGGCATCTCACGCCGGTGCCGTGGTCAGCACAGCCCGGTCAGCCCTCTGGGGGAAGGCGCCAGTGCACCGAAAACACCACTCTGCCTTCTCGCTCACCGAAGTGCCTGGAGGCTACGTTCACTCAGATTTCTTGTTTTCCTACTCTTGACTTTACACATTGAAATTACACCTGGGTGACCCAGTGGGATGCACACAGCATCCCGGAAGGCGCAGTGTGGCTTTCGGGGCCCGAGTGGACTTTGTCCTCATCCCCACGCCGGCTTCCCAGTACCGTCCTTGGGCGAAGTGCTTCCAGAAAGGCATGTTGATGACCCACCAGCACCCACCTCCTCCATCAAAGGACCTTCCTTTGTCAGAGCGGCTTATTTCCCCATGCTGTGCCTGAAGCATGTTCTGGTTTAAACAGAATCTTTGGTTCCGTTGTGTAGCAGTCCAAAAAAAAAAAAAAAAAAAAAAGGATAAAGTTACACCTGCAGCTTGAGATCGTATAAGCAGAACACTCTCGGCCTCGTTTTCCAGAAATGACATCCTATTCCTGTTTCTAACATGCTAAGTTCTTAGGAACATAACCGAACACACGTACTGGACACACTCGGCCCGGGCCCTTGCGTCTTATGAAGACTAGCAGCTAAGCAAATTCTAAGGGTCATTAGCCAACTGGGACCATCGCTGAATCCAAGCAGTTTTACCAGCTTTTATTATAAACACCAGCACATTTCAAGTTTCCTCTTTTTGATCACAAATATAGGACTTTTTCTTCTCCTCTTTAGTATACAGCATGAGACACCGCGCAGGGCCCGGCAGCTCTGACAGACACCTCCTTACGGCCAGTGCGGGGTTAGCATCCACAGACCACACACCCTCGGCCGCAGCCTTTGGCAGATCGCACAGGATGTGGACTCCAAAAAGATGAGATGTGTACACGAAGTTTTGGATTCCAGGAGGACCTGAAAAAGATGCCCCCCCCCCCCCCCGACAGCATGGAATGGCCACCCTGCACGAGTGCCATGGGCCTGGAGCTGCACCTCCAGGGCCCCAGACAGGCCACTGCTTGCTTCTGCCTGCACATGGGCTCAGGGTTGTACTGTCAGTGGGGAGGGTGCTTCAGAAGAGGGTCCCAGATCCCAGAAGCAAGCAGGCAAAGCAAGGATGGCCAGATGGCCACTGGAGGGCTGTGGCCCTGCCTTCCCTCTCGGGCATGTGGCGGAGGCCGGGGTTCGTTGGCAGTGCTGATGACGGTCTGATGATCTGGCTTAACCTACGGGGAAGCTCCGTGTTAGGGTTGATTTTTTAGAAAATCTCCTCAAATTTAGATTCCACAATCAAGTATTAATTACCTCTGAATACAGGCCAAAAGGAAGCTCTTTGGTTCAAGAGCTGTGACTTGGCCACAACCCGCCCCACCCTCAACTGGGGGACCAGGGATATAAGAGCCAGGACTCAACTCACTTGTGGGAGGGGGTGGCAGCTGGAGGACGGGCTTGCATGCTTGCCGGACGGGCTCTGCCCCTGAGACGCGATGCTGACAGCATCCAGGGCCTCAAGTGTCCCCTTCTTGGTAAGGGCATCTGACACTGGACTGGGGGGAAGGGAGGGGGGCCACGTGGCCAAATGCCTGGCCCCTTTCACCACAGTGCTGCCCTCTGTGGTCTTAGGGCACCTCCCTGTTCCTGGAAGGTTGAAGAGGTGGTGAGAGCTCTGCCCAGCCCCGCCCTGCAGGCCAGGCTGGGGCAGGACCCCCCCCCCCCCCCCCCCCCCGCGTGCAGCAGCCTCCCCTACAGAGCGCAGGACCGGGTGAGGAAGCAGGAACCTCCTCCAGTCCCTGGGGGCCACATTTTGCATCAGATCTGGGGCTTGCGTATAGGGAAGGGGAGGGGCGCCGTTGCAAACAACAGGAACCATCCCAGCTCCGGCTTTCCTCGGGGGTTTGGGGAGGAGGGCAGGAGGCAAAGTGCTATTCAGACCCATCTGGACCCCTGACTGTGTGTGGGTGACGTCCCCGTGGGGCACTGAGCACGTGAGGCCATCACCGAGCTTCACCTCCTCAGTCCCTGTAGAGAGAACACCCCCCCCCCCGCCCCCGCCAGGCCTGGTCCCCGCCTCTCCGCCATGATCAATCTAGCAGAATCATGTCTTACAAAGAACAGACTCCAAAAATATATATAAATAAATAAAAACCTTAAACATTCTTACAGGGATCTTAAAGAACAGAATACATGTTAAAAACTTCAGTAATTTATATCAATTTTAAGCGGTACTTTATATACAATGGGGGGAAAAACACATGCATAGTCCAAATACAATGTTGAAAACAGCATTTTCATAACAAAACCCCGAACACTAAGTGTTAATACCATGTACATGAATTCAAGAAGGACCACCCTTTTTGTCTGTTGCACACAGTTTATTTAACAATATGATATAAGAAATGAGTTGGTACTTTACCATTCTATACAGTGATTGAATCTTCTTGAATTTTCTTATTTATAGTAATTATAGCGCTTGCATGATTTACACTAGAATTGCTTTTCCTCATTTCAAGTTTCACATAGAAGAAAGAAAAGAATGCTTCTTCTCTATTAACATTAGCATGGTCTAAGAGAGTGATCATCCCTATTTTTTGTCTAAAACCAGTTTTATCAGAGAAACAAAGCAACAATTTCTACATCTGCAAGACAAGAGTTTGGCGTCAGCCAGTATGTATAGATAGATGTGTGTGTGGGTGTGTACGTGTGTGCACGCAGGAGCCGATTCCTATCGCCCAGGGTAATACTTGGAGAACGCCCACAGAGTTCACTATAGAAAAAATCTTCCCGCAACATCAGAAAGTTATCGGGATACATTATAAGCTTGCATTATTTCAAGAATCAGTTTCTGAATATTATTTTTCTTCTCACTTTTAAACATAAATGTTTAAAGTCTTGAAAATACAAATAAAAAATATGAATATAATGAACTTGTTTTTCCCGTTAAAAAAAGGCATGAGTCACCAGCAATGACGACAAAAAGAATCCAAACAAAACCCCCCCTCCCCCCAAAACAAAAAAAAAACAAAAACAAAAAACAAAAAAACAAAAAGAGAGAGAGAGAGAGACCAGATATTTAAATCAACTGGTTTTTAACAAAAAAATATATTCTTTGTATTGTTTCTTTAAACAGCA
Organism: Mungos mungo; assembly: GCA_004023785.1. Lineage (NCBI taxonomy): Eukaryota > Metazoa > Chordata > Mammalia > Carnivora > Herpestidae > Mungos > Mungos mungo. The sequence goes on from PISW01002064.1 coordinate 48,683, forward strand.
ATCTACCCTTCCGTGGCTTGGAAGCAGCAGTTCCACCTAGGGAGAAAAAGGGCCTAGATGCCTGGGTTTCAGTACAAAAGGTCCAAGAACACGAAAGGGGAAAACAAAAAAAGCGATGCTCTCGCAATGCTACAAACCCTCCACGAACTTTTCCAGGGTGTCCCCCGTGGTGTCGCCGACCAGGGACAGCTCACTGGACAACGCACTCCTGTTGGGGGTGTTCAGCTGGGGGAGCATGGCACTCTGTTCGGGGTTCCCCAAGGGTCCCTGATCTGTGGAGCTGGCCATGGTGACTGCGAGTCCTGGGTGGGGGGAGCCAGTCTGGGGCGAGACGTGGTGCGGCGAAGGCTGGGGCTGTATCCGTGGCGACGGGCTGGAATGTGGAGGCTGGGACTGGGGCCGCGGAGACTGCACGGGGGCCGGAGACCGCACCTGGCTGCTGAGGGGCGTGGCCATCTGCTGGCCGGGAAGGTGCGAGGCCTGGGGCTGTCCTGAGAGCATGTGCTGCTGGGGGCTCATGGGGTTCGGCTGGCCCGGGGACCCGATCTGTTGCTTCATCTGCTGCTGCTGCAGAATCCGCTGCTGCAGGGCCTGCTGGATATTGGGGGTGCCGTCTGCGCCCAGCCCGGGCTGCCCCATCTGGCCGAGCTGTCCCATCTGAGCCGCCATCTGGCCCATGGAGCTGCCCTGGATGGGGAGGTGCTGCTGCATCCGCTGCTGCTGCATGGCTGGGGGGTAGCCTCCGGGTCCCTGGGGCTGCTGGAACTGGCCATGCCCGGCCATGCCCCCGGCCATGCCCGCGCCGCCCTGCTGCTGCTGCTGTTGCTGCTGCTGCTGCTGCTGCTGCTGCTGCAGCAGCTGCCGGCGCAGCATCTCTCTGTACTGCGGGTTCATGCTCGCCATGCTGGGGTTGTGGCCCGGGTTCATGATGTTCAGGGCCTGGCCCTGGGGGTTCAGGCCTCCCATTGCCTGCTGCTGCGGGGGCACGCCGGGCCGTGGGCCGCCTGCTTGCATGGCGTTCAGGTTCTGCAGGCCGGGCTGCGGGTGCAGGCCGGGCTGCGGCTGGAGGCCGGGCTGGGGCTGGAGGCCGGGCTGACTGGCCACGTACTTGGCCGTGCGCTGCTTGATGAAAGCCGCCATCAGCTGAGGGTTTGACTTGAGGATGTTGAGCACCTGCTGCTGCTGCTGCGGGGAGCTGGGCGACTTCAGGGTCCGCAACAGGTCCTGCAGAGCGCCGGGCGAGATGCTCCGGGGCGGCTGCACGCTGGGCATCCGAGGCCCCGCCACGGCTGGCTGGGCCTGCATGGACATCACGGGCCTGGGCATGCCTGGCATCGGCTGCTGCTGGGGGATGGGTGCCTGCTGCCACTGCCCGGGCGGCAGGTTGGGCACGACGGGCCCACTGACCGGGTTGGGACGGGGCACGTTCAGGCCCGCGGGGGCCATCTGGCCCACCGGGGTCACCATGCCCGTGCGCCCCGGGGGCACGCCGTTGTTGATGTTCACCCGGTACAGGTGCTGCTGCTGCTGGGCCTCACGCTCGATCTGCCGGGCCGCTTCCACGGCGGCCGGCGGGGGCTGGGCGGGGGGCGGCGGGGCCGGCACCTGGTTGGCGGGCTTCCCGGCAGACACCGTGGTGGGGGGCTGAGTCCGGGCCACGCCGGGGAAGCCGGCTGGTGACATGCTCACGGGCGAGGGCTGGGGCTGGGCGGGTGGCTGCGGCGTCTGGGGCGTGCTGGGCTGCTGCGTGGGGGTCCCAGGCGGTGCTGAGGTAGGGGAAGGCAGACTCTGCTGAGGCACGTTGCGGGTGTTCATGGTGGCCATCCGCCGGCGCATGAGCTGAGCCTGCTGCAGGCGGTGCTGAATCTGCTGCTGGCGGAGCTTGTGTTTGATGTTGAGGCAGAAGGGCACCGGGCATTTGTTCTCCTGGCAGTGTTTGGCGTGGTAGCAGCAGAGGGCGATGAGCTGCTTGCACACCGGGCAGCCCCCGTTGGTCTTGCGCTTGCAGCCCTTGGTGTGCTGCACCACCCGCTTCATCTTCTGGCAGGACGGCAGCGAGCAGTTGGCGTTGCGGCACTGGCAGGCGTGCACCAGGGACTGGATGCAGCGCTGGATGCTCAGGCGCCGCGACTCCTGGGGGCTCTTGGACTGGGGCTCGCCCTGGCTGCTGCCCTCGTCGTCCAGGCCCAGCCCCCACTTCACCATCTTGTGGGCGTGGCTCTTCGTGTTGTAGCAGTTGATGCACAGGTCATAGTCCTGGGGACAAGGACGGCGGGGGCGGGGGTCAGCACAGGCCGGCACATCCTGGTGCCCCGGCAGAGGCTAACAGACCCCCTCCCCCGCCCCTGCCGGCCCTGTGGTCTCACACCTGTTCCCTCCCTCTGCCCCCTGAGGATCGGTGCAGACCCACCGTGTCCTGCTCCTGTATCTGGCTGGGGAAGACTGACACTTCCTCCCAAGCTCACAGAAGTGCCACGGATCTGCGTTTCTAGAGACCGGCCCTCACCCTCGGGGCCGCTACTGGGCGCCCTAGTGTGTCCCCAGAGCTCTGCAGGGCAGCCCCGAAGGGCCTGAGGGACAGAGAGGCCTTCACCAGAAGACAGGCCCTGGGCTCAAACCACAGTGACAAAATGCATGCTCATAGGGGTCTTAGAAGGTGCACCTGGAGACAGGGCACACCAGTGCCAAGTCTAGAGAAGGAAGCCCTGTGGCAAGGACAGATCCTTTGGTTTGTTTTTTAGTATTTGTGTATTTATTTATTTAGAGAGAAAGAATGCGAGAGACAGCAAGAGAGAGAGAGAACGAGAAAGCATGCACTCACATGCCACAGAGACAGAGGGAGAGAGGGGAGGAGAGAATCCCAAGCAGGCTTCACGCTCAGCACATAATCCGATGTGGGGCTCGATCCCAAAACCCTGGGACCATGACCTGAACTGAAATCAAGAGTCGGACACTCAACCGACTAAGTCACCCAGGCACTCCAGAACTGGTCCTTTTTGAGAAAGAACATGAAGATCCCAAGCGTGGGAAGTGACAACCAAAGAAGGCTGGAGAAAGTGGGGAAGACAAAGGCGTTACAGAGGCCTCATGTGCCCCCTCACGCCAAGACCACAGAGCTGCTCCTACGCACATGGGACTCTGGGGACCATTCTGAACATGGACACTGGTGAGGCGAGGGCTGGGTGGGGGATGGAGTCTGTGACTATCTGTTGGGGGAGATGGAGAGCCCACGGCAGCCCCTGCCCCCTCTCATAGGGGAGCCAGTGTATGCGATCATGCGGTCCATCTGGACCAGGAAGGAGGGGTCCACAACCCCTAACCAAAGGGGCCTAGCAGGACAAGAGGGCAGGGCGCTCCCAGCCTCAGCAAGGCTAGAAGTGGAGACACAAAAAGGGGGAAACCAGTCGGAATCCTGGTGGAAGAGAAGCACAGCCCGCCTGTCTCCTGCTCCCTCCCTGGCACAAGGTCCCCGGATGTGCCGGACACACAGCCGGGGTGAGCGAAAACCCGGAAGTAAGATGAAAGGGGTCTGTGATCACCTCATACTGAACAGGTCAGCACAAACACTGCCTCCCCCGGGAAGCCTGCCGGCCCTGCCAGGGGCCAAGCGTCCCCAGGACACGCGTCTGCGGCCCTGCTGCAATGCTCACTCGGGCCGGGACCGCACCGCGCTCCGTGAAGGGAGATGGGCTTCTTCCCTCTACCCTGGATGCCCACTGCTGGGCCCGGCCCCGCACACCCCCGACGCACACTGACCAGGACCCTTGCACTTGCGAGCTCGAAAACATGCACCTCATGACCAACGGCACCCGGGAGGACCAGGAGGCAGAAGAGCCTTGTCCGTTTGGTCACTGTGCTCCCCCAGGGAACGGCCACTGTGCAGAAGCCCCCGCAGGCTGCGGGCGCACGGGGGCGAGGGCGGGGCCTACCTCGCACACGGTGCAGTGCCAGCGCGTCTCCACGTGGTGCTTGCACTCGTTGCAGGTGTAGACGAAGCGGTCCTGGCCCTGGGTGTGCAGCTCCACCAGCATGCACAGCGTGGACCACTTGGACCGGCGCAGGGACGAGAACTCCCAGTGCTTGTCTCTGGCGAGGGTGAGGAAGGCGTCACGCCCGTCCATGAGGTCACAGCTGAGCAGGGGGTCGGGGTCCACGATGGGGGGCAGCGTGTTGATGACGGGCCCGGCGTGCAGGTGGATCACAAAGAAGACCTGCAGGCGAGAGCAATGTGAGCACCCACCCAACCCCCACGGCGGGCGGGCAGGCCTTCTCCAGGCCAGTCCTGCCCAACAGCCCCGGGCCCCCTCCTCTGTCCTACAGCCCAGGCAGGGCACCAGCCGGGGTCCCCCCAGAGCCTACCCCCCCGCCGTGCGCCCCTACCTCTTTGTGCTTCTCCATGGTGGCGTAGAGCTTCTGGGACAAGTCGTTGGACACGTTGGGCATGCTGGGCTTCTTCTTGTTGGCTCGACTGATGCTGCTTTTATTCTTATTGGTTTTCTTGTTGTTCTTCTTCTTGGCGTTCTTGCTGTCGCCCTGGCTGCCCTAAAATGACAGGCCAAGCTGTCGGACAAGCCCAGCCTCCTCTTGCCCACGCCCGACCCTGGGCCCTGGGCCGGGACACCCAGCTCGCAGGCCGTGGGGGCTCCAGGAGGCCCGGCCGAGGGCAGGAGCCTGCACATGGCTGGAAACACACCACTGCCTTCAGAGTGCGTCACGGAGGCAGAGGCGAGGACAGGAGCAGGGCCTGGGGTTGCAGTGGTGACACAGAAACGTAAAAGGAAGCCAACCCAGCCACACAGCAGGTCACCTCTCGAGGGAAAACTTGCCCAGGATGCTGGTTCAGACCCTAACGACTGAGGGAGGAACAGCTGTTTTGATGCCCCGCACCACGCCCGGCACGCTCAGCGGCTGACTCTCCGCCCTGCGCAAGCTTCCAAACACCCACAGTGCAGGAGGCGGGGCGAGGTGCCAGGTGAGAAGCCGCGGCGCGGGCAGGAGCTGGGCTCCACAACAGCCCCCGCCAACACCCCTGGCAAGGCTGCCTGAGGTGGGACGTCTTCCTGCCCCGAGTGGGCCTGAGACCCGCCACGAGCGCCCCGCCTGGCTTACGTCCGAGGGGGTCCTGCTCCTCAGTTAAAGCGCCCCTACTCTGGAAAGAGCCCAGGCCCCAGGGTGGACACGTTTGCTGGGTCTGGTCCGGAGAATGTCACTCTCGGTAAGAGGGAGGAGAGGGGGAGGGATGGAGCAGGAGACACCCGGGTGTCTGAGAGGGGGTCACGGAGGAAGCCCCCAGGCAAGTCTGAGAGGGCCAAGCCGCCCACGGAGCGTGGACACCCGCTGGCACGCTGGCCAGGGCAGGGGAGGATGCCGGCGGAAAGCTGAGAGTGCCGACGGGGGTTAGCAAAGGACTGTGGTTCACAAAGACGCATCAGCGCGGTCCAGCCACCGTCACACGTGTGGGACGACAGTGCCAGACGGCAGCAGGACAGACTGGTAGAGTGCCGGGGACCCGTGTGCCTGCGCGAGTTTTCTGTAAGCCTTCAGACTGTTCTAAAAATTAAGCTGGCGTTTAGAGGCGCCTGGGTGGTTCAGTCAGTTAAGCATCCAGCTCTGGACTTCAGCCCAGAGCCTGTCCAGGTTTCTCTCTCTCCTTTGCTGCCCCTCCCCTACTGGCACACATGTGCTCTCACGCTCTCTCAAAACAAATAAACTTATGAGAATATTTAACAATTTAAAAAGTTAAAATTAAAATTAAGCTTAATTTTCAGAAGTTAAATAGATTCACTGCACAAAGTTCAGAAAATATAGCAAAATATTTTTTTAAAGGATTTTGTTTTTTTGCTACCAAGAGCAACAAACTTTTGGATGTTCTTCTTGGGAGTTGTGCCTATGCACGCCTGCTGTGGGGGACCCCATGCCTGACGCCGCCTCGGCTCCTCCCCAAACACCCCATTCGCTCCTCACATTTGCCTCCACAGCCACGAGCCAAACCCGAACCCCAGCCTCCCCCCGCGCGTGCCCTGGACGCAGCCCGCTGGCTTCCAACCCCGGCCCTCACGCGCCGCCTCCGACCGCCCGGGCCCCTTCCCAGCAGCTCGGCCTCGGCCAGCTCTCCAGATAGGCTCCGCCGGGGGCAGGGGCACCAGCCCGGTGCCACCCCCAGCGCATCCCCTGTGCACGTGTTCGTCCTGCTAGAACACACGCCCCTCGATGGCAGAGACGGGGTCTCTCCTCGAGTCGCCACCGCCCTGCTGGGCACGGAGCCCAGGCACGGAGCCCAGCGCCGGGTGGAGAGCTGGCTCGTAACAAAGTGGAAGAGAGAGGCCTGCCAACTAAGGCCCTCCTCCTCAGAGGAGGCCTGCTGCTGACCGGGGGCACCCGGCTCTGGTCGTCTGCTCGGGGCTGCCGTGCCTCCACCGCCCCGCTCACAGATGCCAGAGCAAGCATCCCGTCTGCCTCCTGCTAGGTGATGCGTCTCCAGCACCCACGTCTCAGCTCCCCCCGCACGGAGTGTGGGCTCCAGTCCTGACCTGTGCTGGCTGGTGAGAAGGGGAGGGGCACACGTGAAAACACCAGCACGACGAAGGCCGCGGCCCGTGGAGCCGATGGCACAAGCCCACGCGGCCCTCAGCGTGCGGGTGGGCCCACAGGGTCTCTTTACCTCCGTGGTCTCACTGGCTGCACTGCTCTCCTCCTTCTTCCTCTCTTCTTCTTCTTGTTCCAACTCCTTAATGCTCTCCTCCAGCACATTGGGCCAAAAGTCACCCTCAAAATACGGCAGCTCCTTGGCACTGGTGAGCCTGTCTTCAGTCGCTTGTTTGAAAATGTCCTGGAAAGTGCAGGAAGCACAGTCGTGAGAAGAGGGAACTGAGTGGCGCCCCGGGGAACAGGCGCAGGGGCCACGCCGCCGGGAGAGGAGGGGGCTGTGCGTGTGGCACGGGAATGCCCGAGATCAGATTTCCCCAGGCACCGTGGCTGCTTGCAGACCACCCGCTAAAAATCCCGGTAGACTGCAGATCGAGGCTTCTACGTCTTTTGTCTACACTTCTTTTTTCGGAAGAGAAAGAGAGAGAAAGAACACAAGCAGCGGAGAAGAAAAGAGAAAGAGAGAGTCCCAAGTAGGCTCAATGTTCAGCTTGGAGCCCGATGAGGGGCTCATGACCTGAGCCAAAACCAACAGTCAGACCCTCAGCCACCTGAGCCACCCAGGCGCCCCGATGCGCTTTTTCCTTTCTACTCCTCACAGGTGAATACAGCCCTAAGATGTGTGAGCGCAAGAGGAAGACGCGCTGCCACGCCGTTTCGGCACCAGGTACCTTGTAGTCGTGAATGATCCGTTCTGCAAACGCCTTGTCCAGCATCTTCTTGTACCACTCCTGCAGGCGCTTTGGTTTGGGGATTTTCTGATCAGGGGGGTGGCAATGGAAGATGTAGTCGTCTCCTTCACTTGGGGGGCAGGCCCAGATGTGTCCTGTTACATACCTGCAGGACGCACAGACACTATTCAGACCAAAGTGGTGAGTGAAAGCCTGCCTCCCTTCAAGGACTAACAGCGGAGAAGCAGGGACCAAAGCAAGCACAGAAGTAACTGGAAAAAAGAAAACAAAGAAACTACCACAATGCTTGTGGCAAAATGTAACAGGCTCAGAGGAGCTGCGAACCCGTGCGCTGGGGGAGGAGGAGTGTGTGCACGGGCAAGACGGGCCCGGAGCACCCAAGGGCATGCTGGGAAATTGGTCTTAAGACGCGCCCTCTGAGGGTGTGAGTGCCGGGCAGGGGCCGAGGCAAGGGCGCACGGTCAGCACGGGCCAGGGCCTGGGGGGGCGCCGCTCTCAGGCGTGCAGCGCTGGTCACACCCAGGAATGTGCTGCATTTCCTAACCACTCCTTCCTGTGCATCGGAGAGGCAGCTGTGGGTCTCTCTCTAAGGGGTTAAATCTGTCATTTGGTTAGGGACCTGACAATCAAACACCTCTAACTTTTTCAAATTTTGAAAAGGAATGTGACAGACCTAGAACGGAGAAACCGAGAAAAACAGATGCAAAAGACCAGTATCTTGTAGGATTCCATTCACATGAAATGTCCAGAAAGGCAAACGTATGAGACAGAAAGCAGATGACGGGTGGCTGGGCGCAGGGGCGGGAACAGGTTAGGAGCACACAGGGGCACGGATCCTACTGCAGGGAGGACAGGCCCAGCCACTGCTCAGTGATGTTACCACAAACCACAAAGTATACGCCTGAAAAAGGCTGACTTTATGATATATAAAATACGCCTCAATAAAGTTAAGAAAATTAGAAAACAAGAGCAGAGCACAGAAGGAAGATCTGCGTGGCTTGAAGTGAAGAGGGGGCTTGGGGACACCTGGGGAGTCCATCTAAGGACATTAAAATAAAAACACATAAGACTTAAAAAATACTCATGTTATTTCATAAAATACACAGGAAAAATTAAAAATGGAATTATTAGTTCTGAATAACCTGAGTTAAACTCACCCCAATTTCTTCACATATTCTAAATATCCAATAAGGATCTCATGGTAAACAGCAGTCCGAAGGCATCGGGGCCGGAAGAAATGAATACTGTCCAGATAAGATATGTACACACGCCTGGGGAGGAAGAAATTAATTCAGAGTTCAGAATGCACCCCAAACCTGAAACCGAACACCAACATCCACAAATAGCTCCAGATACAAATTCTGTTCTGGTGGCATTTACACTGGCCACAGCCAAGACGTAAGAAAACTCCCATCACCAACGGTCCCTGCCAACGAATGACCTCGCTCATCGCTGAGCCGAGAAGCAGCAGTCGTCCATCAGGACTGCCCGGGGAGAGGCTGGAGCAACCTGAGAAACACCGCCTCACAGTCCCTCTCATCTGGACTCTTGACTGAGCATGAAAGGACTCTGGACAGAGGTACCTTTTTACAAAGTGGGCGCCTGAGGAGGGATCCCCACCCCTTCCTCTGTAGGCAGGGAAAACAGCAAGACCAGGACTGGAGCCCAGGAATACTCACAACACAGAACAGGCTGTCACCAGTCATCAAAACCCGTCACTTCTCATTGGCTTAGGTTTAAACTAAACTAACCAGCCGGGTCGGTTAAGCGTGGCCTATTTGATTTAAAGCCCGTTTCGGAGCACACGGCTTCTCCACCACACGCAGGGTCTGAGCCACGCAGGCCCGCTGCCCGGCACCCGAGAGGAGGAGGAGGGGGCGGGGAGGGCGACTACCTTGTGTTGGGAGGGGGACAATCGGAGCCGTACTCTTGCACATGCATCCCAAAGAAGCACACGTCCACTCCGTCAATTTCCTCAAAAGCAAAGAGTGCTTTGGTTCGATACGGGAAAGATTCAGACATTTCCCCAGAATCCACAAACCTGAAATGTAAGAGCCTGAGGTTTGCACACATCATTGTTTCCCAACCAGACCTGTGGCCCCGAGCCTGCTCAGTGCAGAGGGGCGGGAGGCACGGTCAGCCCTGCTGGCCACTGGCCTAGCACCTGCCCACCAGCTGGGCCCGGGCGGCTTGGAGCTGCGACTCTATTCTCTGTGACACAGTCTCAGTCAGAAATTTTACATCCACTGGTGAATATGGAACACAGAGAGAAGGGCTAACTACACATTACATGCTGAAAAACCTTTAAATTCTACAAACTCCAAGTTTATTCATTTAGTAATCTCCTCACGCAACATGGGGCTCTGACGCACAAGCCCGAGACTAAGAGCTGTGTGCTCTTCAAACTGAGCCAGCCAGGCCCCGACCCCTTGCCAGAAAGCGGGGTTTTGTGAACTAGGGACGGGGACCCCTCAAAGAGCGCTCTAGAAAACAGTACGTGTGCACACAAACCGTGACTTCATCCCGGGCTTGACCTCCACAGTCTTGTCTGAGCTGGCCACCACTCGGACAAAGACCTCCCCGGCTTCAGGATGATTCTGTCGCCTCAAAAACTTGTTGACTCGGTCTTCCAAGTGGTTGCCCAATCGCGTGGTCTGTAGTCCTGGAAAGTCCAGAACAAGCAGGTGAGGGGGCTTCGCATGGGCTGGGGAGAAGGTGGCTGAAGCCAGTGAACCCACCTTTCTCTTTCAGTGCAGTCTAAGGATTAACGTTTTCCAATTCCAGAAGGGACCTAGCCTGTCCTAGGACATAAGCATTCCGTAAGGGAAAGGTGGACTCGGGAGTCTCAGGCACTCCACACGCTGACAAGTGCTACATTTAATTGCCCACATATTTCCATCTTTTTCTGGACACAAGGGCAGAAGAGCCACAAAGGCAGACTAAAGGCCGTGGGGTAAAAAAGAGAGCAGACACAGGGCCCTGCAGAGCCCACCTCCTGCCTCCCCTGGCCCAGGCCCTGGTGAGGCCTCAATCCGACCCCGGGCACCCCCACGTGGCTGCTCAGTGTGGCAGCCATGCCTGTGGCCAGAATCCACACTGCAGGAACTCTGCTTTGCCTGAAGGGCAGGGCTGCTCTCTCTCCCTTTCCTGCCCAGCTCAGAGAAGTCCCACACGCAGCCTGTGCAGCCTTCAGAGGAGGGCTCCCAGACAGGGAGCGTCCCGGACAGGAGCCCACAGGGCATCAAGTACCCAGATCAGCCCTGGACCCCTTCCACGCGTCCTCTCTCCCGGGGATGCCCCAGCGTAGCCACTGTGACAGGGACATTGGGCAAAGCAGAAAAACCCTTTGCACAAGGGGGAAAAGACAGAAGGAAAAGCTGATGATTTTCTTCTTTGTATTTACTGATTTTGAAAATATAACATTACTGAGAAACATTTTTAGAAAGCTATTGGGCGGGGCGCTTAGGTGGTTCAGTTGGTTGGGTGTCCGGCTTCGGCTCAGGTCATGATCTCACAGTTCGGAGGTTCGAGCCCCGCATCAGGCTCTGTGCTGACTGCTAGCTCAGAGCCTGGAGTCTGCTTCCGATTCTGTGTCTCCCTCTCTCTCTGACACTACCCTGCTCATACTGTCTTCTCTCAAAAATAAATAAAAAACAAACAAAAAAGTAAAAAGCTATTTGAAGAAGTACCTGGAAAATTTAGACAGACTTTCTAAATTCCGTTATTGTGCAATAAACATAGCAATGGTGGAGTTTTTTTGGTAGGTGAACTGCGCCTCCATAAAAGTGTTTTAAAAAGAAAAAACTACAGCAACCATAAAGTAAAAACCCCACCGAAAAGGAAGAACCCGAAAAGCTCTACAGATGAGGGGAGAACGGATTTACGCCTTATCCCACTCTGGCGATGACAAGGTGCACAGCCACCTCACTACTCTGTGAGCAACCCCGGGCGGAAGGGGGCAAGACCTTTGTGTTCCCGCCCCCGAGCCACTGCTGAGCACGGCCTGTCCCATCACAAGGCGCTTTCCGATCCTGAGAGGCAGGCCACAGCTAAGGGCCACCTGCCACGGTCTAGGGTCTCCCCTTCCCTTGTGAAAACAGGACTCCACACGCTGACTTTCAAATACCATAGGGAAGAAGAATAAAACCTTTACATTTAGGTCTTTACTTTTTCCTTCAAATCACCTAAATGACCTGTATTTAAAAAAAAAAAAAAAAAAAAAAAAAAGGTTCCGAGTGAGAGCACACAGGACCATCCTGTGAGAGACGGAGAGGCGCTCTCCGAAGAGCCACAGTGAACACGGGGCAGCTGGCAGTTGCTCGGAGACGCAGGGGCCCGTGCGGAGGCGGTCCCTGCAGGAACGACTTTGGGGAGCGCCACACCCTGCCTGGGCATCATGCACAGTTCTGCCTCGATCTGCCACACATCCCAGTTTTCTGCCCGTGGTCCCTTCCCGAGGCCCCTCCTCAGGCTCAGGGGCCACCCACACACGCGTCTTCACATGTATGTGCAAAGGTGCCACTTCGGAGACTAGAAACCAACACTCTGGATTGTAATCCCCTTTCCCCCAGGCTTGGAATGTGCATCCTCACCCAAAGCATGTGACAGGGACTTTTCTGTCCCTTTACGGGCTCAAATCTTTTGGCGCCTGCTTTCTGACGTCGGGGCCGCCCCGCCTCCAGGGAGGCTTCTCACAAGCCAGCACGGGGGCTCTGACTCGTGGCCATCTCCAGGGGTCCTTTCTCCCTCCCCTGGCTGGGCTGGGTGCCAGGTAGGGCGGGGCTCGGGGGACAGTCAACGACTCGTCGGCGGTACGGGGCCGGCACAACCGCACACAAGGCAGACCGTCCTTTGCAGCCTACAGACCTTTGCAAAAGGCTGTGCTCACACGTCTGTGCCAAGTGAGGGGCGGCCAGGCTGCTGAGGTTCTCTTCTGTCAGTCAGCGCTGTGCATCTTCGACGCTAAGGTTCACCTCACAGGCCCGCTCTTGGGCTTTTCGGTCCCCCTCCGCCACGAGCTGCGCTGCTCTGCTACCCAGGCTCAGCTCTCCTGGCAAGTGTGCTCTGGTCACAAGGCTCTGGTCCAGTAAGGTGCCTCTAGGCTGCTGACTGCTTGAGCGATCTCCCTCAGAACGACCCTCTAAAACAGGGCTTCCCATCTGAGGGCAACTGCGCCCCCTGCCCTGGGCCACGTACGGCAATGACTGAAGACACTTCCAACAGCCACCACTCGGGGTGGGGGTTGTGTTACTGGCATTCAGTGGGTGGCAGCCAGAGGAGTTCATCGGTATTTCAATAGGTTTTACAAGAGTGAAGTTAAGTTACAGGGTAATCGTGCATTTTGGTAGCAACAGCTGTACCTGCATCAGCACTGAGCTGGGAGGCCCCTGGAGCAGCTTCCTCCTCGCCTGCGCCCCTCCCGTCCTCCCTCTGGCAAGGGATCGCTCCCGCCACCTCGTCTCTCTCCTGCTCCCCGCTCCTCAGAGGCCCTGCTCTTGTTGGGGGCGCCTCGAGCAGAGGACCAGCTGCCTGGCCCGCTGGGGAGCACTGGGGAGCACTGGCCAGGTGCCACCGCAGGTGGCTTTTCTATTCCGGCTGCTGTGAACTCAGCAACGGACAGTTCAGGAACGCCACGCTGTGCAAGGGACCCCCAGCCCTCAAGAACCAAATTGACAAAGATCACACTGGAAAAGAAGGCCATCTCTACAAGAGTCAAGACTACCCAGGAAGAGTGACTTCAAGTTGCCACAGGCTGCTCTCCACTGTGACGGGCACCAGCTGTCACCCTAAATGCAGCAGCAACACGCACAAGCGGTCCTCAGCAGCCCAGGCTTGGCCAGTCCCGGCTAGCAGTGGCCGGCCCCCAGCAGGCCAAGCGGGCCACAAGGCCGCCCACGCGGCACAGGGCTGAGCGCGCCAGACACGAGAGGCGTCAGAGTGGGGCGTCAGATTTCTGAACTACTTGAAAAGGATCCGCTGACAAATTTTCTCTCTCGGAGCTTTCCAAACTTTCATCTAGAACACGGACTGACTGTAAATCTGATTTTCAGGCAAATATCAGGCCCAACGATTCCATTTAGGGGTGCTAGAAAGTGAACTTGACGCAGAACCCCGGGCAAGTGGGCCCCGCAGCCCCTAAAGCAGGCAGATGCTGAGAGGAGCGTGCTGACAGGAGCTGAAGGGAAGACCGTGCAGACGGGACGACAGAAACCCTTCCACAACTTACTCTTCGCGCTGAACTTGTTTTCTTTCCGAGTTCTGCCGGTTTTCTTCAAGCAGTTGTCGCACACGAAGCTGTAGGAGAAGGATGGGTGTGATCAGATTGCATCAAAGTCTTGCCGCCAAACCAGTGGCATGCAGCTCTGGAGGGCTTTGCTGGCAGCATCGCCCGCAGCCCCTAAAGCAGGCAGATGCTGAGGACGCAGACTGAGAAGCAGCTGCCGTCAGCTCCATGCAGGCCCCTCCCTCCACTCCGAGCAGAGAGGCTTCCCCAAGATCACAGGAAGTCACCAGGAAATTACTCACCCTGAAGGCCAAATGATGTCATAGTGCAGAACACAAATCTGATGCATCTTCCGGCCACACTCCTTGCAGTCAACAAAACTGGAAGACAAAGAGCGCACGCGGTGACGCACGTGGAAGTGGACAAGGGGGCCTCGGGAGAAGCTCATGCGCCGCGTTCACACCTTGTCCTCTGACCATTTCCAGCGTCTGTGGCTTTCATCAAGGCCTCTGCTGATTGATTCAGCCATATTTTACTTAATTTATTTTAGTCTTTCCCTACACCCAACATGGGGCTTGAACTCACGACCCTGAGATCAAGAATCGCCCATTCTACCGCCTGAGCCACCTTTGATGCAGCCGTATTTTTAAAAATCTCCTTTGCAATCAGAAATGAACCTTCACTTTCAAAAATCCCTAAGACAGGGGTGCCTGGGAGGACTCCATCGGTTGAGCGTCCAACTTTGGCTCAGGTCATGATCTCACAGTCCATGGGTTCGAGCCCCCGTGTCGGGCTCTGTGCTGACAGCTCGGAGCCTGGAGCCTGCTTCGGATTCTGTGTCTCCCTCTCTCCCTCTCTCTGTCCCTCCCCTGCTTGTGCTCCGTCTCTCTCTGCCTCTCAAAAATAACATTAAAAAAAAAAATCTGTATGACAGAGAAGCATTTGATAGGCCAGTATTTCTCATACTGCTACACATTTTCAAAACCAGTGCCTGCACATGCGTAAACGGACTCCAATAACGAATAACAACACTTCCATGAGAGAAACGCTTGCGTGTAAGCTGAGGCACAGGAAGCATCCGCTCTGAGTTAGGCACGAAGCTGACTGGTAAGCGAGAACTTTATTCGAGTTGGCCCTGGAGAGCAGAGGTGCAGCTCACCCCTCACTCCAGGTGGCTCACCGTGTCACAGTCCCCACTGCGGCTCACTTGGCTGTCACCTCACCTGGGAATCTTAGTGGCCAATATGCATGGATGTCAAAACCTGTTTCCTCAGGCAACCCCGTCACCACCACCACAACCTACGTCCGGAAGAAGGCTGAGGGGCTAGAAGGCACCAGCCTCCTCCCAACTCTGCTAGGTTCCGGCTCTTCCTACCAGCCTGGATGCTGAGCCTGGTGACCTGACGGACACCCTCGACGCCGCCTTGAGTCTGAGGCCCCCGCCTTTCCTCTGCCCCTGCAGAGCAAGTCTTCAGCCACAGGTCAAGTCTAACGCTGCCTCTCTGTTCCCGTTTGGTCAGGATGGAAAGAGGACACACGCGTGCAAAACTGTGCACGACGGCAGCGAGAGTGCCTAGTTCACGGTCCTTCGGGCACTCTGTGGCATCCTGTGCTGTTGCAGCCGCCCCGGCCCGCCTCCCATGGCTGCTCAGGACCTTGCTCCTTTCTTCTAGTGCTGCCTCGCCCCCAACCAGCGCCTTCTCTGCAACCTCAGCAGTGGAGCTCATCCTCTGGGTTAAAAATGTAAATGGTCAGCAGGCAATGGCTCCCTCTGATACTGTGGCCCCTCCAGAGATACCCCACTCTCAACGCTCCCCTCCTATGTGAGGGAAGGGGACTGTCCCAAAGAAATATGTGCGAGGGGCGGCTGGGTGGCTCGGCTGGTTAAGTGTGCAGCTCTTGAGTTCGGCACAGGTCACTATCTCACGGTTTGTGGGTTTGAGCCCTGTCAGGTTCACTGCCGTCAGAGCGGAGCCTGCTTGGGATCCTCTCCCTGCCCCTCTCCCACCTGTGCGCTCTCTTTCTCTCTCAAAATAAAACACAACAAAAATATGTTCTAGGCCTTACTCTATCAATTTTGAACCTCATCCTCTTCCTACCGAACTATTATTAACCTATTGGCTGGCTGCTGTTCCACATTTCCTGTTCACGCACAAGCATCGCGGTGGCCACCTAGACTGCCCCTTCCTCACCTGCACAGTGTGGCTTCTCGGACCAACAGGTCCTCCTTTATTTAGGTCAAGCTTCTACTTCCTGCCTGAGCTGTTGCTCTGAGTCTCGGAACTAGTTTCCTACTGGAAAGCAAAGTTGTTTCCTGGCCTGGAGAATCTACCTTGCAGATCCAGGATGATCTTTCCAGAACAGAAAGCAATGAAGTCCTTCAAAACCTCCCAGGCATGTAGAGGAGATCTACATGTCAAAGAGCAGTTAGGTGGCCCTCCACTCAGCGCAGGGGAGGTTCATATAATGTGACCACGCACATGGGACATCAGGACAAACAATCCACTGGTCACGAAAAATCTGGGGCGCAGCCTCCTCGTGCACCAGGTGCTTTGCTGAGCCTGGAGCTCCAGTAGCCACCGTGCCCTCCCCTACCGCCCGGGCACTGCTGCTGGCAAAGCCTAGGTGAGCTCCCAGGAGGAAAGCCCTTCAGAATGAGGCCCTGGTGCAAAGTCTGGGTCTTCCGCTGCAGCGTTCGACCTCCCCAGAGCTGGAGCGCTGGGACCAAGGGGGGAAGGACCCGTCTCTCGGCTCCCAAACGTCCCATGGTACTGGAGCCTGTGCTCACCCTCGTGAGAGACACAGTGGGCATCTACACACTGGGGTGCTCTGAGTGCCCGGCTTTGGGGACCCGGACGGACTGCCATATGGAAGGAGCTGTGAAGCGTCCCTAGGGGCTGTCACAAGGCAAACTCTGCATATGAAGCACCCTCACTCATCCCTGGAGAAAAGAAGAGCACGTGACAACGGCCTTCGGAAACACCCCGCGCCACAGCGGCAAACACGTATGCCCGGCCTCCTGTTACTCGTTTTTAAAAGTCGTTTCTAAAAAGTTATCTTTCTAAAATTTCCCTTTAAATGGTATTAGCACTATTCCACCACATATGCATCTCTTTCGTCCCTAAAGAGTCACACTAAATGGCTTCTCAGTAACCAAGGCAATGGAGGTAGCAGAAAGGTTCTGACAGAACCAAAATATCCATCTAATCTCATCACTGTTAAAATTCAGGAACTGGACAACATGCATACATAGTTTGTCTGAGGTAAAAAGAATCCGTATCTGAAATAACTTCATACAGAGAATCCCAGCCAGGGCAACCCATTCCCAACATTCCGAAGGTACCTTCTCCTGCAGGCCAGTCACAGGGAGGGGTTTCCCCATCTGAAGTTTAAAACCCATAAGTCTGATATAAATCGATTATCTACTCACGGTTCAGGGTCTAAGGTATCATTTTTCTTCTTTTCAAATTGATCCTTTGAAATTGTCCTTGTTTAAAAAAAAGAAAGAAAGAAAACTGTTAACTGAATGTATTTCCTGAGTATGAACTATAGGGTCTGCAGGATGTTATTTTGTAACTATTTTTTCAAATAAAAAGTAAATAATGGTCGGGTGAAATCTCAAGTGTAAAACTTATTTCCACAGAAAGTACTATCATCTGTTTCTCTGCGTTGGGATATTTCCCCCCAACTATCATCAGCACTTATTATAAGATTTAATTAAGACTAGTCAAAATATGATGGGCAAAATCATGTTGAGATCCCAAACTATAAACTGTCAATTCAATCTGTACGGTGAATGGCTCCTGGATCTGAATGATAAGTGGCGTAGTCAACTCTTCTAATGATGACTGAATTAGACGACACAAGATCAGCATCTACTTGGGGGATATTTCACTTATTTTTAAAGAACTGAGTACCTGGTTTCCATACTGTCCTTTCGTTATGATCACTGTATGTATGAATTATTTCTGATTCATAGAACTATATAACCCAAATTATTAATCCCATAATTGGACCAAAGAATTAAGATTACTAGGGACATAAAAATAAACTGAATGTGGAGAACAGCTGTCATTTCAGTTTGCGTGTCTCACGAGTGGCTACGCTTTGTTCTGTGTCTGGACAGAGTACAGCGGAAGCGCAGAGTCCACGCCCTCCACGGCTGATGGCTGCTCGGGTGAGGGGCCTTCCCACCAGGGACGGAGAGTGACACTGGCGGCCTTCTCGGCAGGGCAGAAGCCGCGCCAGCGTCAGGAGAAGAGAGAGAACCACAGATGCTGGCAGGCCGGGGCAGACGTGGCGGCCAGCAGGCTTTGGTATCTTAAGCAAAGACATGAGCCCACCACGCAACTGGTGGGCTCGCCTTTTCTGGCCACATTGTATGTGACCACTCGGAGGTCAACTCCATCAGGGGACAAGCTTTGGGGAGGCAAAGGTGACCTCAGTGCAGGAATGAATGGACCAACTCGGGCCTCTGCACGCTGGAGCAAGTGAGCAAGAGTCACACCTCCGGCCAGGAAGGAGGCAGGTCTACACTCTGGGGTCTCCCTGTCGGCATCCCACCACAGGCTGTACAGCTTAGAGGACAGAGGTTACAGTAGGACATGAAAAGAATGCTGAAGATGGGGTATGGATACAAGTTTCATTTTGGGTTACTGCCAGCTCTGTCAAAAGGGAACTGGTTTCTTAGGTGTAAGTGAAAATTTACAATTTCCCCAAGTGGAGAAGGACCACCAGCAGGAAAAAACAGGAGTTTTAAAGGAAGAGACAGGGGCGCCTGAATGGCTCAGTCGGTTAAGCATCCGACTTCGGCTCAGGTCATGATCTCACGGTCCGTGGGTTCGAGCCCTGCCTTGGGCTCTGTGCTGACAGCTCAGAGCCCGGAGCCTGCTCAGATTCTATGTCTCCCTCTCTTTCTGCCCCTCCCCCACTCGCTCTCTGCTTTGTCTCTCAAAATAAAATAAAGACATTTAAAAAACATTAAAAAAAAAAAGTAAGTAAATAAAAAAAATAAAGGAAGAGACAGAGGAAGGTCAACAGAGACCAGGCCACTGCTGTGGCGGCTACAGCGACACAGTCTTACGAGGAGGGAAGAATGTGGAGGTGGCACTGGTGTCTAGCTGAATAGCTACATTCTGACGCAGGAGCGTGCTAACAGTGAATATGAAAAAAAAGCCCACCACCCGGAAGTCAAAATGGCAGAGGTGCTTTCCTTTTAATCACAGACAAGAGGAAGAAAACAATTAAGAGTCGACCCTGAGAAAAATGACGAATAGTACTTACGTCTGGGGTTGTGAAGGGTCGTCACCCAGGGTAACATTCTCCCCCTGGATCTCTGTGAAACACTTCTCACAGAAATGATACCTGTCAGCAA
This sequence comes from Mungos mungo, assembly GCA_004023785.1. Classification (NCBI taxonomy): domain Eukaryota; kingdom Metazoa; phylum Chordata; class Mammalia; order Carnivora; family Herpestidae; genus Mungos; species Mungos mungo. The sequence continues at coordinate 67,617 of PISW01002064.1, forward strand.
GAAGGCCATACTTGGGTGAACTGGTCCATCATAACACACAGCCACCCAAGCAACGAAGCCACCAATCAGAGCAGGGCAGATCACCACGACGAAGGGGGGGCGTTGTTGGTTGATTGATGGGTCAGTGAGGACAATGGAAGGAACAGGGGCAGGTGGGGAAGGGCAGGATTAGAGAACAGGGAAGGGAACAAATAGCACAGACACAAAGGTAAGACGCAAACACCGAGACAACACAGAGCAGAAAGCCAAGGCAAAGCTTGATTAGCATTCGGTCTCACTGCACACATCCCAGGCCATCATCACTAACAACGGCTGCGCTCTGGCCAGCTCTCAGACGCAAACGTTCTCAAGGAGCTGTCATTACTAGAATTGCAAGGAGCCTCAATTTAGGAGTTTGAATTTTGTTATTACTTAAGAGAAAATCAAATAGAACTCCACGGTTTGCAATGGAGAAATTTTACTTTGAACAAAACAGTCTGACAAAGGCCTTAAAAAAGCAGTTATTTTTCAAAATGGAAAATTTTTGCTTGACAGCAATTCACAGATTTTATTTCCAGTATTAAGCCAGATCTTTTAAAGGCATGAAAATATTGAGCACGCAGAACTGGGTTTAATTTTTTCCTGTTATTTTTCTCATGGTAATCCCTTAGTTAATTGGGTTACAATACAAATGAAACCAAATCCATATTCTAGACAAACATTTAACAGAAATGCAGTTGGGGGTCAAAGACTTTCCAGCCATTTATCAGTACGGACACACAGAGAAAAAAAAACTGATATATTGTATAAACAATACAATATATATAAATCCATGAACAATCTCAAAGACTTTGAAAATTCAGTTCTAAGCTTTGGTTCAAACTTTTTGGTATTGGGACCAATCATTCACCAATCTGAGATCCTCAGTGATTGGCTGCTCTGACTTGGTGACAATCCAAGTTAAGCAAATTTGGAAAGTTGGATGTTTAAAGCACAATCTGCATTTGAGAATTATCCATCACCCCAATTTCTTGTAAAATAATCTAGAGCCTGGGCTCAAGCTATCAAACAAGAACAATTAAAACAGAAACTATTAAATGTTTGGAAAGGAGACAAATGAGAAATCAACGAAAGCGCAGGCTGATGCCGCATCAAACAAGATGAGCACACGAGAATACTGTAAAAATAAACAGGCCGAATGGAGGTGAATTATACAAGCGAAAAGGATGAGGATAAGGCAGTGGCAGCAGCACAGTAAAATGCGGTTTTAGTGCTCAAAACTACATCTACAAGATGCCAAGAGGATTAGTGTTAAAGACACTGTGACGAGACTCGGAGCGCTACACCGCACGGACACGCGCAGGGGACGCGGCAGCGCGCAGGGGCACTCACGCATGCGCATGCGCACACACGGCTGCAAGGAGGGAGGCGCAGGCCCCCGCCCGGCCGTCTGTCTCCACTCCTGCTCACATCAGTCCCCCTAGAGTTCTAATTCTAGTCTTAATTACACGCACTGAGCATTATGTCTGCTGTACTTCACTGACTAAACAGTGCTTAAAAGCATAAAACTTTAGAGCATGCAGCATCTCAAAACGATCCGATCTTTCCGTCTGTTGACGAGGACATGACAGATTCACTGTGGGGAGCAACTGGATTAATGACAGTTTCTTCCTGGGACCAGCTTACTTAGGATGATTCAATCAATGAATTCTGCCAAGAGTAAAAACTCTGACCAGGAACAAACAGATAAACATTGCTGTTTAAAAATTAATCTACATCTCTGTTTTTTTGTTTTTCTGAATCAACTCTAACAAAATTCTGGCTGTTCATTATTTTGTAAAGGATTCCCATGTGCAGGAGGGCATGACCGTCACTGGCAATCAAAGTGTAGAAACCACAGACCAATTCAGAGGCAAACAAAACAATATGCAAAAAAAAGATATACCCCTCAATACAAACGATTTCTTTTTTAAAAATGAAACTTGGAATTGAGTGTTCCAATTCATTTTATGATCAAACATACAGCCACTGCCGGCTAGCAAAAAGGTGAACTCGTCTGAAAAGAAATTGCCATGATAATTACTGAGGCAAAATGGCGGTAAGATCCTGGACAAACTCTTAGCTTTTCTTCAGGCAGGCCATGGAGCCCAGCAACATTCAGGAAACAAGAATCAGAAGCCCATCACTCTCTGGCAGAGGACACTGGCCTGGAGTGAAGCACTGATGCCTGAACGGAAGGCCCGGGTGATGGTGGGTAACTAACCCGCATCTCCAAAGCACCTCCAGAACGGAAACTGGGAGGCACAGAGGCAGTGCTGTCCCAAAGCAAGTGGAGATATCAGAGAATCGGCCTGCTGGGTTTGAGAAGGGTCCTGCAAGGTGGCAACGCTCTGGAGAAGGGGCATAGCCACCCACTGGTCAAGTCTGCTGAAACTGCCCTGGCAATCAGTGGGGGACACACTGGAATGCCAGACTGTCCCCCCGTTATTACCTAGTCCAAACCCGATTCACCCTAAAAATACAGAACCATTCAGAAAGTCACTTTTCAATCTTAAGCGCCTTGTTGACATTCTGCCTCGCGTGAAGGAAGCGATCAGATGAATATGGAATTGCAAAGGAGAAACACTTCACGTGATCCGACAGTGATGTGCATCGGGGTACCTAAAGTTAGCACAATGTAACTGCACAGTTTATCTGTAAGGGTAATTTAACGTATGGAGTAAATTTTCAAATGCAGATTGTTTTAAGTACCATAAGAGCATATAAATAACTGGGGTATCTAAAGATAGTATCTGAAAAATTTATACAGAAGTTTTCCCAACATGAGTTATTTTCAAATATTCAAAGCATGGAAACAAGTGAAGATGGGTACACAAGCTAGTTTATATTAGTTTCACTTGTTCAAACGGTCTGGAGGGCATCCTATTGCTCGAGGTGCCCAGTTTAGGGCTGTAAATGCCAAAACAACTATTTGTGAGAACACAACAGTGTTCACAAGTAGTCAAAGATGCAAATAAAAAACGTAAGCAGTTAAGATGTTCATCGTGGAGGGAGGCCACTGCTTTCTTAGCGTTCCAGCGCGTTAAGTCTCTGCAAGCACAGTGTTCTAGGAAGCACGCCTTGCGAGATTCAGCGAAGAAGCGGTACGCCTACACTATAGACCAGAACTTTATTTCTGTCTCTACTTGTAAGAAAAACACTTTTGCTCAGTAAAGATAAAATTCTACACAAAAATAAAACTGGACATTTCAGACCTTCCCAAACAACCCCGTGCCTGTGCCCCCAAGTAACCTCCTGCCAGAGAGAAGGGGCGTGCCCTGATCCTATCAGCTCTATTGAAATTAACCACTCTCAACTGAGTAGTCAGTAAAGGCAGGGTCCCAAACGACCCAGGAATGGTGAGACAACAATGAAAAGGCCCCCAAATTTTAGAAACGGAGGCAAGAAACCTGCTGTCTGTTCTTCCTGCTAGACCTAAACCACGCTGGGCACCCAGCAGCAGGGGCATTTTTCAGGAACAGGTAACTGAACTCCCCGAACTTTATTTTGCTTGGCACGTAAGTTTCCAAAGCGAATTCCTGTTCGTTATTTCATGGAGACGGACAAGCGAGGTGGTTGGGGAGGGTGTTACTGTGCTCGCATCCTGAACAGCACGGTCAGACCTCATACATCATGGGACCTGCTGAAGGTCACGGGGCTGACACTCGCGGAAGGGCCAGAGCTCCCACAACAGCACTGGTCAGTACAGGAGAGATTCCATTATGAAGGGACTACGGCATGATTTCAAACTGTCTCCCACTGTTAGAAGGGGAAGCTAAGGGAGAAACTGAACTCCGGATATTAACACATTTTTCCAAGGATGCGGGGTACGGCCGCACTCCGGCACCTCATTCTAACTGAAGGATGCAGTGATCAGCGGGCGGGGCAAGGCTCAGCAATCTTTGCTTGAGACGTGTTTAGGGCAATAGCTTTTTGTTTTGTTTTTGTTTTAAGTAGGATTTGGATGGGACTTCCTAATTAACATAAATATGATTAGTTATTTTTTAAAAATTCAACTATTTTAAAAGCATAATCAGAAGACAGGTAACTTCAAAATTACAAATTATTCAGGCCTGTGTATCTACCTCTGAACAGATAACAAAAAGCCCTCTACTTCTTCAAAATAGGGGAACATATGCAATTACTAGAAGTCAACAAGATCAAATCATCAAAACATCAAACCCTAATACTGACATTTAATACTTGAACGTGAAGATGAGCAACAGGCACAAAGCTGCCCCTTGGTCACGTAGATTTAGCTGCCTATTCCTGACATGGAGGCAAGGTAACTGAACCTGACCAACATTTACAACCCGTGCCTCCAGGCATGGTGCCCACGTGCTGTGGCAACGTGTGGCTACCCGGAACCACAGACACAAGTTCGATTTTCAAAACGACCCCCAAAACTACGGAGGCTGTATTTGCATGGCAAATTCACAACAACAGAAATATTATTTTCATTCTCTTTTACTTAAGACAGGAAAGCCATTTAGCCATCCCCACATTTTAAAAGAATGGCAGTATTTCTCGAGGATACCTACTGCTCACAAAACCCTGAACGGCCATCCTACGACAGGGGCCGTAATACTGAACTCATCAAGAACACCACGCACCATTCTGTGTTGTGTTCTTAATTAAAAAAAAAAAAATGAAGTCTAAAGCTTTTATTTATTTATTCATTTATTTATTTTTCCTTTATCATTTTTTTAATGAATTGTTATGAACGTAAGTCTTTCCATCAGACGATGTCCGGCCCAAATTATGTAGGCAAATATTTACATGTGAAATAATAAAATACAATGCTTGCACTTTACTAAGATCTTCAAAAAGGTATGTCAACCTTTATTAGAGTTACTCTGGCCTCCGGACTCTCAGGTGGTAACATTTTGGAAAGACCACAGCCTTCCTGATTCAAGTAGTGCAGCAAGCAGTTTGGAGCTTAAATTGTTACAGTTTAAGAGCATGCTTTAAAATTAACAGAGCATGGGCCTATCTGATAACTGAGAAGCACTGAAGTAGCGGCCCATTTCATTAGAACTCGGGAAAAGAAAAGAGCCCTAGCGATAATCAGATGAGCGTGCCTCGCCCCGAGCCCGTCCTCCTGCGTGGGCCCCGGGCGCCGGCCGCTGCTCACCTGTTTTGATAGCTGTAGTAGGCAGCGTCACGAGGAATTGTACAGAGCTGCTTCCCGTAGCAGCACAGAGTCTGCGGGGAAAACTCATACTGCAAAAACAAAGGAGAAAACACTAAAAAACACATCCCAATGACTGTCCTACAATGTGCTAGTTGATGAAGAGTTGTTAGATTCAGCTGGTAAAATATTTCTATTAGTAGGGTATAGTTTTCTAACAATTTTCACAGCTTTTTATTTAATAAAGACATTTCTGGATTCCATGTGACAGAATCGGCGTCAAAAGACATTTGTTACACACGGATAAAGGGACACAGGGGCAGCCAGAAAGGCCTAATCCAAGGTCCTCCCCAGTAAGCAATCTAGCTTTGATCACCCATTACATGGCTTCAGGCAAGTGACTGCTGTACAAAAGCCCAGACTCCATCCGAGTCCTTCCCAGAGCACTGGGGGGCTACGGTGTGGAGTCTATCATGTCATCATGACCCCTGCTCTGGCTAACTTAACCGGGAAAGTTCACGTTCCAGAAGAAGTCCAAACTGTACCTTGCGTCCACAACAATATCCAAGGGACTGCATGACGGGGTCAATTTCCTGCTCAAAGACCTCGGCCAGTTTGCTGCAGAACTTATAGACGCGGGACGTCTTCCGGTTATAGAGCCAGGCATTGTTAAACATGAGCCAGACATCGTCCACATACTGCCAGGGTTCTTGGTACTGCCCTGTGTCCAGCTTCCGCTTGATGGTAGAAAGATCCATAGGGTTCTTCACAATGTCAAAATAATCCTTAAAAACAAAACCAGACTCAGTCGAGTGGACCCCCAATGCTAAATGCCAGCCTTGCGTAGCAGCTTTATTGTAAACACAAGAGAAGTAGTATCAGAACTTCCATTTCCTTTTTTTCTTTCCTTTCTTTCTTTTTTTTTTTTTTTAACATTTCATTTATTTTTGAGAGACTAAGAGCGTAAACAGAGGAGGGGCAGAGAGACAGACACAGAATCTGAAGCAGGCTCTAGGCTCTGAGCTAGTGGTCAGCACAGAGCTCGACGCGGGGCTCGAACACAGGAACCTCGAGATCATGACCTGAGCTGAAGTTGGACGCTCAACAGACTGAGCCACCCAAGCGCCCCACAACTTCCACTTCCAAAAGTAACAAATGGGAACTGAAAAGAAAATAACTTCTGACCTTCCTCTGGTTGAATTACCTAACTAAAATTGTAATTAGTTTTGTCAAGTTATTGTTTCAAAGGCAAAGTTAAGAGAAAAACAATATTAATAAATTATTTAACAAAAGAATGGGTAAAAGATGTCTCAATAGAAACTTTTTTTAAAAAGGTTAACTTATTTTTGAGATAGCATGAGTGGGGAGGGGCAGAGAGAGAAGGGGACAGAGGATCCAAAGCAGGAGCAGGCTCCATGCGGACAGCACAGAGCCTGATGAGGGACTCGAACTCACATTACCATGAGCTCATGACTTGAGCTGAAGTCAGATGCTCAACAGGTGCCCCGAAAAATTAAAACGGGAAGCACACTTATCAGACAATGTATTTTTCTAGAGATTTACTCGTGGTCCTGGCAAGCAAGATGAAATTCCAAGACAAACACAAAAACAGAAACAAAAACAGTAACACTGCTTCACAGAAGTCTGCTAGGTCACCATGGCCTTTGTAAGACCGCCCAGAGACACGGGAATGAGACGCCCGCGTGTTTTCCACCTGATGAGCACCAACTCTTTACAGCCGTCCTCTGTGATAAAGGCGCGCACACAGCCCCAAACCTAAGCGAGGCTCCGGAGGCCAAGTGTTCGCAGGCCGTGTGCCCCGGGCGTGCTCCCCCACCTCGGACCCCGGGGCAGGCAGAACAGCGGGGGAAACACACTCCACTCAGTAAGACAAAGGTGTAGAAAGGTGTGTTACTGCTTTGACAGGTAAGTTTGTTGGATAAGAGAAAAGTCTTCAAACCAAGGGCAGATTACTCAGTTTCAGAGGTGAAACACGGATACCCGGAGTTAGCTGGCACGTTACATTTTTGCTACGGGAACTTACCGGAATCCCTAGGAGCTGGGGGTCCACAGGCTGCCGGAAAGGCAAGGACTCGGGGTCCTGGCGATACAGCGCTTCCAGGGTTGGCATCAGAGCCTGGCGTAACTCTTCCGGCTTAAAGACTGCAGGGAGAAAACACCAGGAAATGACCCCATTCACAAGGCACTCAGACTCCTCACCCATCACATTCCAAACTGAAGCCCCGTCTGCCTCTCTAAAGGTCCAACCATCTCCACTCCACGGCCACCCACTCCATGAGGCCTGCAAGGACCCTGCTCCCCGCAGGGGCTGTGGACACTCTAAAGCTACAGTGTGGGGCTTCTGAGAACACAGTAAATTTAGGGCTTTAGGACTGCACCTGTGTGGGGAAACAAACTACCAACCACACTGACAAGGTTGCTTTTTCAGTAAAAGGGTATCCAACATTAAAACTGTGCTGAACTGAAAATGAAGCTAACTCCCCAATCTCCTTGATCCAATGGGTGGTAATAAAGCCATTTTACTGGACGGGGCCTTTCTTCCTCTGGTGCCATTTTTCTGTCCTTGGCTAAAAAAATCTCAGACACCCGAGACACAGTCTCGTATTCCAACCTCACAAACAAATGCACACGCTAACAGAGGTACCAAATCAAGGATTTCCTCCCAAAGTTCCGTCCTGTCCCCTCTGCCCCAGAGCTACTCCATTTCCTACCACCCTTTCCATTGTCGCCAATCCAAAGGATGACCACTGGCTGCCAAGTACACTCAAGACAGTGCATTCACACAGAACCCAGTGAGTTCTCGTGGCTGGGAAGTGTGAGTGACAACCCACCAAGGCAGGAGGCAGGTCAGCTGGCGGTGCTCAGGTCAGTGCGCGGTGGTGCCGCACCCGGCCCCGCAGAGGGGCCACTGCTGGCCAGCGCACACGCCTCTCTGGGCACAGAGGCCGGGCCTGCTGAGCGGATGTGCCCGCCGGGAGCCTCGTGACACATACACAGCCTGCCTTCAGCTAACTCCTTCTCTTCTGTTTTTTACAGAAATGGAGTAGCATTTGGTTCTCTTTGAATAATATAAGAAACAATTATTGGGGCGCCTGGGTGGCTCAGTCGGTTAAGCATCCGACTTCGGCTTAGGTCATGATCTCACTGTTTGTGGGTTTAAGCCCCACGTCAGGCTCTGTGCTGCCAGCTCAGAGCCTGGAGCCTGTTTCGGATTCTGTGTGTGTGTCTCTCTCTCTGCCCTTCCCCTGTTCATACTCTGTCTCTCTCTGTCTCAAAAATAAACATACATTAAAAAAAAAAAATTAGAAAAAAAAAAAAAAAGAAACAATTATTTAGTGAATCAACAGCTTCTGCATTCTTCTTAGACCAGGGGTCAGCAAACTCTGTCCCACCGGCCCAGTCTGGCCAGCCGCCTGCCTGTGTGCAGCCTGTGAGCTAACACTGGTTTTTATGTTTCTTCATGGTTAGGGAGAAAATGAAGAAGATACATGAAATCAAAATTAGTCTCCAGAAGTAAAGCTTTATCAGAATGCAGTTACGCTGTCTGTGATGGCTTTCAGGCCATGAAACAGAGTGGCTGCAACAGAGAGCAGACAGACGGATGGGAAGCCTACGGGGAGCTACCTGGCTCTCCATGGAGAGCGCGCTGCCCCCTGCTGGAGGCCCTGTCACCTCCTGGCGGTGACCTCACATGTGGGTCCCTTGGGTCTGTCACTCATTACTCACTCGCTCACTCCACATCTGTTTAAAACACCTATGCCGAGGGAAAAGCATTTTCAAACTCCTGACTTTAGCTGCCACACCGATGTAAAAGCACCTCCTTAGTCACATTTCAAGTGCTCAGGAGCTACGTGTGGCTGGTGACAACCACAGAGAGCACAGATATGTAACGTTCCTGTCATCACAGTAAGTTCTAGCTAGCACTGCTCTAGGCCCTTTCCAAAGGTGTGTGAAATCAAGCTTACTTCCGCAACACAGAACGATTTTCACGGTAACACGTCATCTGCCTGCTGCACTGTGGTGACGTTTGCAAAACTGGGCAAAAGGAACCAGGGGTAAAATCCCCTGCGCTGTAGCACCACACCTGACCCAGCCGTCACTGTGCTCTGTGCTGCAGGGCACACACGGGACAACGCGGCCGCCGCGCTTACCATTCTCCATCGAGTAGTGAACACTATTACTTTTAAGAATCTCGACCCTTAGCCACAAGATCAAGATCAAGATCAAGCAGGACCAAACAGGAAGTGGGCGTCAAGCACGTCCCTGGTGCAACGAAGGTCCTGAGAGGGGGTGCTGGTGCGCGGAGCGGAGCGGCCGCTCTGCTAGCACGGAGCACGCACGACCGGGAGGAAGAGCGAAACAAGCTCCGGGACGCGGCTCTGGGTTTGTGGCAGACGCTTTCCCAGAAAGGAACAGAACGGGCCCGTTACACCAAGGACAATGGACAGTATTTGTTGCCAATGATAAAATTTGGACGTAGGTCAAAATTAGAATTTGGAAAAGCTTCTATCTGCCATATGAGCTTGACAGCCTTTCAAAATTTCTAAGACTTTTTTTGAAGAGATTCTTAGTGATGCTAATAAATGTGATTTTTAAAAAATATTGTACAGTGCAGGGGCACCTGATTGGGTCAGTCAATTACGTCTGACTTTGGCTCAGGTCATAATCTTACAGTTTGTGGGTGTGAGCCCCACACTGGGATCTCGGCGGACAGCTCAGAGTCTGGAGCCTGCTTCGGATTCTGTGTCTCCCTCTCTCTCTGACCCTCCCCTGCTCACGCTGTCTCTCTCAATAATAAATAATTTAAAAAATTAAAAGAAAACATTAAAAAAAATTGTACAGTGAAGTATGTTGACCCTTGGAAAATCTGCACAACCCCAGCGAGCCAAATTCTAAGATCACCAAAGGATCATGTTATTAAAAAACAGAACAAACAAAAACCCAGAAACATAAGGGCAAAAGATTCATTCACAGCACAAGGCAGACAAGCAGACTGCAATGTCACTGGCACGACAGCTTCAGTGCTGGGGGCCCAGACCGCACAGTGCGGTCTGCTCACGGAGTCTGGTGAGTGGCGAGCAAGAACGCCCAGCGTGACCTGAAAAGGCCCCTCTCTTTCCTTACCAACCACCTATCTGTGCGGGGCTGACACGTCTTCAGGGACTCGAAACCCTGACGCAGCACGAGAGAGCTGGACTCTCAGAGCCGCGACGCTGTGAAGGGGAGACACGGTCACTGCTCTACGAATGCTTGTCTTGGGTGCGTATTTTTCATAAAGATGTGTGATTCATGGATGCCGTGTAACAGATTTGTTAAGCAAATATGTATTTTTAAAATTTCAAACAGAATAAACAGCGACATAATCCACACGAACAAAACCTCTGGGGTCCTCAAGTTTTCGGAGTATAAATGGGCCCGAGACCCAAAACCTGAACGCTTCTGGTAGCCCGTTGTCTCCAGGGTCTCTCCCAGGGGCAAAATTATACAATATCAGCCTCTGACATTTCTCACGTGTCTTTCCCAAACGTGTCACATGCAGCCCTTAACTTTTGGAGCGACACACCGTTTCCAAGAGTCACTTACCAATGTTCCAACACCCTGTTAACCTTCTTACTTGGGACCTCCAATGGGTTTCCTCCAACTCCCCCCTACTCGCCCCTCCTGCTGCGCTAGGCCATGGGGCCCAGCACACTGCGCACGGACTCCGGGCACCCAGCCTTCCTTGTGTAGCAGCGCACACGAGTCTGCCACAGCGAGAGTTTCCCTGGCGTGGCTTTCAGGCATCCTCCTGCTCAGATCTACCAGCGTCTTGCCAGGTAAAAGCCCGAGCTCCTCGGCGGGTGTACAGACTCGACACACCCTCCCCTCTGGCCTGTGCCGCAGAGCCGTGGCCCGTTTCTCATTCTTCCCATAAATGCTGTGGGTCCTTAGCCCAGAGTCCAGCTCACTGTCGTCATTTCTTCATGAAGAAAGAGGTAAGACTTGGGGAATGGCAGGCAGGAAAGATACACGGGGAGGTGCAATTACTTGCAGGCTTTAGTTTTTAGTCCACAGTGTGGAATCACAACACGGTGGAAAAGCAGCACAGTTCAAAAGTTCGAGAAAACACGACCTACTTTTTTTGCGTGGCTGCGAAGGAGACGTTGACTGAGAGGCGGCCCCGTTAGCGCTGCTCTCTTCTTCCTCTTTAGCTTCTACTTTGACTTCCGTTTTCTTCTCGTCCACCTCCATCGGTTCCGATTTCTGTTCTGTCGTGTCTGTCTCTTCTTTAACTTGAGAAGATCCTTGAAGATCCTCCTCCATCATCTTGAGAAAAACAAAATGACAGATAGTGATGTACGAATATCAAAACCCTTTATTTGAACTCAGGCCTGTCGGAGCGCTCACCAATCGATGGGGCCTGTCAACACCTCGCCCTGCTGAGAGCTGCAAGCACCATCCCTGCCTCTCCTGGGGGGGGGGGGGGTGTGGAGCATCCAGGGCCGGGACCATGCACTGCCACTACAGTAAGAGTCCTCACATAACAGCGTTACAGGCCGGAGTGCGTAAGAAGACATGGCTCCCCCCACGCACTCATCACCTGCTTGATGCTTGTCCAGAGAGGAACTCCTAGTTTGGAACAAGAATCTCCTTGAAAACTGGGGCAAGTTTCAAAAACCACATTGCTCCGAGGGCCAGGAAGGTGAAAGAGGTGGTGCAGCAGGAGGCGTGCGAGCCGGCAAAGGAGCAGAGACGCTGGCAGACTGCGGCGCCCGACTGGGTGCCCACCCGGACTGCTGCCACGGGCGTGGGAGCACAGTGCTGGCGGAGCTTCTCATTTTCAAAGAAAAGCCAGAAATCCAGGATTATTTGTACTTCCTTGTTTTAAAAAATATTGCATGGGGGCCAAACAAAACCTGTCTGTGGGGCTGGATCTACTCTTCAACTTTTGGCACAGCAGAACGCACGGGCGAGCATGCCCTGGGGCCGTGGGACCCCGCAGAGCCACGCACAGTGACCTGTCACTGCATGAGCCCGTCATTTAAAATATACACCAGCACTCTTCATTGCTGGCAAAATAAAATAAAGCCTGGACCTAATATCTAAAAATAACCAATCTGTGTTTAACTGGTATCTTCTTTGAACCCACAATCAAACCGGATATAAAAACAAAAAACCCCTCCAGGGCTGTCCACGGAGGGACAGTGGCATCTCGCCTTAGGGCACTTAAGGGACACCTGCACTGCACATCTGTTGACGCTGAGGAATGGCACCTACCGCAGACCCTGGCTCTCCCTTAGATTCACTGGCATCGGGCTCAGCGTCCTCAGTCTTGACCTCTGCTTTCATCTCCAGCATCGGTGCCTCGGGGCCTGGCTGCTGGGAGTTGGTTTCGGCGCTGGCCACCGAGGAAGGAGTGGGGACCCGGTTATCGATGCTGGCTGCTGCCTGGGAAAGCTGTGGAGAGACAAAGAGCATCATCTTTGTTAACGACACAGTATAAATGGTGTGACACCTGCTGTTGAACCAACACACACTTCCATGTTACCACTTCTCAACACTAACCTACGAGACACAAAGAACTGAAGAACAAAGAAGTTAAAAGAAGTTAGCATCGGGCAGAAACACTAAGAACTTCCCACCAAGAATGCAGAGATGGGAGAGAAGGGCTTTCTACTTTTTGATATAAAACTATTTTCTGGAAGTTTTCTACCTTTCTATGTCATAGAACCTCCTATTTTAAAATCAATTCCTTCCAATAAAACCATTAACATTTATCGTAAAAGGCTGGAACACAGATACGTAAGTGTACATGCAGGCGGGGACGAAGTACGTGCCTGTGGGGAACAAGAACGTATAATCAGCCTGTTAATCGCAGGAACAGAGGTGGCGGAGGTGGTGGAGACGCGAGCACACGTTAAGGGAAGGAATCACCACCAGAATTCTCATTTTTCAGTCTTACCTAACGGAGTTTTAATTTAATTAAAAGACCAAAAGAGAACATAAAACTACAAAGTGATCTCATTTAGAGATAAGAAATATAAAATAAGGCTAAATAATAAGCACATTCCCTATGGAGAAATACAAACAGTAACGTTATCTTGGGGTTGTTGTTGAGATTTATTTTGATAGGTTTATAAATAAAATATCCTCAGTCCCCCAAGAATAAAGTTAATGTATTTCAGGGGGCAGGGTGGTTTCTAAGGCCGATAAGAAGACGGATACAAAGATCTCAGTGGTAACTGGGCAGGGGTGCGGTGGGTGGTAAGTGGGCAGCCGCCCGCCGCTCACTGCCAGCAGGTCTGTGGAGGACAGGGCAGCCCTGAGCCACACAAAGTACTAACCTGGGTCTGCCATTCTGTCACAGGAAGAAAAGGCTCCTGGCCTGAAAACAAGGCTAACAGGTGAAGTCAAAGCGCACACAATTGGGTACGTGTCTTGTTTACCAAATCCTCACGATGTTAAGAGAAAAACTACTAAAACTCAGAAAACGTCAACCTGGGACAGATAATGGGGGACACATGGCTTCCACGTACAGACAGTTTAAAAATCCCCGAGGACCCACGTATGACTTCTTCATGACTGCCAATTTCTGCAAACTCATTTAATTAGGGAAGATCATCTTAAGTCAAATCCTGCCAGACACAAACATGGCCTCGGGAGCCAACACGAGAAATAAAACACAGACCATTCTGGTTGGACTAGGGCGCAGATGATTTCTGGGGCTGCACCAAGATGCTGGAGCAACTTCATGACAGAATTTCTCATGGAGAAGCTCTCCACTGCGAGTCTCCACCCAAAGGCAGACGGCAAGGCTCACCGGTGTGCCAGGAGGCTGGGCGTGCACAGGTGTCGGCTGCTGTTGCGATGACTGAGGGGTGGCCACGGACGGGGGCTGGACTGGGGTCTGAGGCTGTGGGGTCACCTGGGCCTGGGCCGCTGCCTGGACCGTTGGGGTGCTCTGGGTCTGGCTGGCACTGGGCACCGAGCCGGGAGTCGGGGTAGGGGTCTGCCCGGAAGACGACACAGGAGTTGATGGCTGGGTGGGAGCTGCTGGCTGGGGAGGAGTCATCCCAGGCGCCGTCGGGTGCTGGAGAGACGGCATGCCCGCGGCCGTGGAAGCAGGGGGTGGCGTCTGGTGCAGCGGTGACTGTGTCACTGGTGGACAAGGCAGCTGGCTGGCCTGAGGCCCAAGCATGTTCAGAGGGTTAGGCAGAGCAGCACCAGGCACCTGTCCCTAACGGAGGGAATAGAGTATGTTAAAAAATAATTTCCCCCACGTCAAAATGTGGCCACAGACTTGAATTAAATGCATGAAAATCTAACCATGGTTTCCCAGCTAGGTCTGATGGTTTCCAGAGAATTTTCCACTTGTAAAAATTCAACCAGTCGTACACTTAACAACAACACACGCTTTCCAGTCAAGTTAATGCTACGAAAGGTCTCTCGTACTGTGACTCTGCTCTGCTGAAATGTCCGGCTCAAACAAGCACGTCCGCTCAACTTACTAGCTTCGTGCTCCAAAGCATCTACCCACCACTCAGACCACCGAGAGAGGACATCTCTTTTGTAAGAAAACAGAGTTACTGAAACACTGAAATGTTTCAGTACAGTGACTTGCAACTGGGGACATGCTTCACAATGATTTGTGGACTTTGTAAAAGCGATTCCAAATCACTGCTCTCGGGCAGGGGTCTGCAAACCAATGACCATGGCCAAATCCAGCTAGCTGCTTGTTCCCCTAATAAAGTTTTATTGGAACATAGCCACGCCCACTCTCTTCTGGGTGAATGAACATGCCTATGGCTGCTTTTCCACCACAACGGAACTGAGAGCCCCCAGAGTGGAGAATATTCACGGGAGAAGTTTGCTGTTCTAGAGCAATGACGTATTACCGGAATTAAGAACTAATTTATAAATGTTTAGCGAGTAAATCTAGTGTATCTAATGACTTCTTTTTAATATTACTTCACATAAAAAATGAAAAACATGAATGTTACCTTCCGGAAAAAGATGTGGCCAGTTTTAAATACACGTCCATCTGCACAGAGCAACCATCTGACGCGTGACAGTTAGCAATTATCAAAAAGAGGGACAAGGCACCACGGTGAACTGAGAACTGCTCTCCTCAGCCCTGACTAGAGTGATCACACCTCCGACAAGAAGAGAAGTGCTCGACTGACCCAGTGAGCCCGACTTCACCTGGGACGGTGAGAGAGACGCGCAACAGGGTGTGCCCACCCATGGTCAGGGGTCGTCATGGGGCCTTCCTCACTCCCGAAGACTCAAGGTCTCTCGGAATCATATCTGAATTTAAAACACACAACTCAAGGAGCGGCTGGGTGGCTCAGTCAGTTAAACATCTGACTTCGGCTCAGGTCATGATCTCACGGCTCGTGAGTTCGAGCCCCAAATCAGGCTCTGTGCTGACAGCTCAGAGCCTGGAGCCTGCTTCGGATTCTGTGCCTCCCTCTCTCTGCCCCTCCCTTGCTCGCACTCTCTTTTCTCAAAATAAACATTAAAAAATTAAAAACTAAGAATAAACAAACAGATAAAACACACAATTAAAACCCAAAAGAGGGGCGCCTGGGTGGCTTGGTTAAGAGTCTGACTTCGGCTCAGGTCATGTCTCACAGTCCGTGGGTTCAAGCCCTGTATTGGGCTCAGTGCTGCCAGCTCAGAGCCTGGAGCCTGCTTCAGATTCTGCATCTCATTCCCTCTTTGCCCACCCTCCATTTGCACTCTGGCTCTCTGTCTCAAAAAAGAATAAATGCTAAAAAAAACCACAAAAACCCCAACCCAGACCAAAATCCAAAGACCATGAACCAAAAAACCTCTACCCTTCCCACTTCTGTATGAAGTTCGACCAGAGATGGTAAGAGTAATTCTAAAGAAGGTAAAAATGACACAACAAAATGGGAGATGGGGGAAAACAAGATGCTAACACACGAAAAGGTGTATTCTGGAACTGTCATCTCTACGAAGTGAGCCATGCTCCAGTCAGGAGGAGGCTGGGGCCCCGCCGCCAGGGCACGGTACCTGAGGCACGCCTGTCTGGGCCGCCGGCTGCCCCATGCCCACACCGCTCACGCCCATCGCTCCGCCGGAGGCCTGGAACTGGTTCTGCGGCAGGAACTGGCTCTGCGCAGGCGCCTGGGCCATGATGTTGTTGGTGTGCGCGCCCATCATGTTCGGAGGCTGAGGCATTCGGGAGGGAGAAATGGCCATCTACAAGACAAGCATCACCGAGAGTTCAGACGACGCGGGCCAGGGTCTCAAGGTAAACTAGAAGAAACAGAACTCTTTGACTCGCCCGCCCCCTGCCTTCTCCCGCAAGGTCTCTGAGGAGCCAGATTCAAACTCATCTGAATATAAATCAAAAGCATGCTATACTTTAAAGTTCAAAATAGGCCTTTTACGACTTCTCTGAAGCAGTAAGAAGGCAGCCTCAGCAGAGTAAGCTGCAGGAGTCACGGACGCATCAAGCGCCTCTCAGCAACGATGTGAAGCTGCCCGCTCCAGCCTCGGACCTCGTGTCTTCTCCCAAAGTCTAAAGTCCTCATGAATTTATCATCCCAATAAAAATAAGTAACAGTCAAATAATTCTCACTGCAGTAATAAAGACCAAAAAGAGAGGTGGAAAGATATGAAGTAAATAAAGCATAACCAAATCCAAAGGAATGAGCGCCGGGGGGTTCTTGAGCTACAATTTCACCGTGTAGAGAATTTCCTCACTGGGGCAAGGCCTCCTCGGCACAGCTGAGGCCAACAGAAGCACTCACCCCTGGAACGGAGCCCATGCTGTTCATCGGGACGGAGTGGTTCATGGGGGACGCTGCACGCGGTCCCATGGGAGCTTGCGGCAACTGCACGTTCCCCAAGGACATTGGGGTAAATGAATTCATCCCTGTAAACGTGCCCACAGTGGTTCATTAGAAAAAGTACCCACAGGAAAACAAGAGCTACAACTTGCCAAACACTAAGCGAAAGAAAGCGGAACACATGTGCAACACACCCAACAGAAAGGACATCACCCAGCGAATCAGAATAGATGGTAGTCGCCCACTTTTCAAATCTGGAAAAATGGTACCAACGCAGCGGTAGTGGTGAGAGTGGTTTGGGGGTGGGGGGGCGGTGAGAGGAAGCTAGAGACGACGGGAGAGAGGCAGTGAACCACCCGTGAACAAGGCACTCCTACGTCCACGGAGGACGTGCGAGCTAGGGCCCGGGCACCCATCGGAGCCCGCCTCCCTAACACCTTCTGGAGCACGGGCCCCTTCTCCTTTCCTGCAGGAAGGCCGTCCTCATCACCCCAGGCCTCCTGGCTCTTCAGCTGGCTTTACATTTACTGTTGGAATCTGGGATAAAGACTCGAAATACGGTTTTAATTTTGCAAGCAGGTTAAGTGTTTAGAAAGTGCCCAGGGGTCAGCATCCTCATTCCCAGCCTCCTCTCACAGACTGGGCAGCCCTCACTTCCGTGGCTACCTTCGCCTTCCCAGGGGCGTCCACAGCCCACAGGAATGTCACACCATGAAAGATACCTCACTAGCCGCTAAGTGTCTCCGGACCTTAGAGTCTCATTCTTCTTCACTTCTCACAATACTCTGGAAACTCTGAGCTCTACGTAAATGCTGGTTCCAGCAAGTCTGGGGGCTGACGCTGGGGCTGGAAAGGAACCCTTGAGGTGCTGCCTTAGGACTGGAGTGGCCACGGTAGCATCTCAGAGAACATGTGCCTCCCTCAGCAATACCTTCGAGCACCCCTGGAAATGCCACCCTAAAAAACAAGCTCCAGCATGGGCCCAGGAGGCTGTCAGCTTCCCTCTCTCCTTGAGGATTTTATGAACTAAGTAAGAGAAAAAGGCAGGACTGAGAAACAGCACCCAAGGCCCCCCTTCATGCAGACACGAGGCGCCGGTGAGGAAGGCCTGAGTGCTGGGCTGTGGAACCGCTCCTCCGGCGCCCCGCTCACCAGCCCTCCTCGGGTCCCACCCAGCCGGGTCTCCCACGCCGCCCCCGACGCAGCACTCAGCCACCCCCAAGGCTCCGTTTCCTTGACTTCTTAGTTTCCTGACTCTCTAACTGGTCCCTCAAAACAAGTCCCTCAAGTTTTTCCATATCATCAGTTTACCTCCCGCCTCTCTCCAGTATGCACTAAGACTGCCACGACTTCTTTTTTTTAAGTTTATGATTATTATTTTTTAGTGATCTCTACACCCAACATGGGGCTCAAACTCATGATCCTGAGATCTAGAATCTCATGTTCCTCCAACTGAGCCGGCCAGGAGCCCCGAGGTTGCCAACAACTTTTAAAACGATCTCTTCTCCCCTCTCACACGACTCTGCACACACGGCAAGGCCTTGCTCTGGAACCCCCTGGACGCGGCCACCTCTTCTCACAACCTGTAAGAATGTCCTAGTGTTCAAGTCCCAGGTGGACAAGAGCTGTGAAAGCTGTGACATGCCCGTCCCCACACACTCCCAGGACTGCCTCCGCCACAAACACCACAGACCCTCAGGCCGAGTCCAGACCGGCCGCGGCGCCCCAGCCTCACGAGGCGCGCAGACGCTGCTCAGGCAGCACCCGCCTCCCGCCCCGGGCCCGCTCCATGCTCTCCTCTGCAACAGTCACAAGTGACTCCTTCCTCCACCGGCAACGCTTTTTGTGGGGACTCTTCCTAACAATACTATACCTCTTGTTCATTAAAAAAAAAAAAAAAGGAAAAAAGAAAAAGCCTAACCCCACGTCTGGTCTCCTTGGAGACCTTTCCTATGGTCTCTAGCTTTCCAACACCACGACGCTCATACTGCCCGTGGAGCTGGATTCTAGTCACCAGCAAAGTAGCAGAGGGAATAACAAGGAGCTATAAAGAAATAGAGGGGGGAAGAGGAAAAGCAAATAAACTGTGGCTTTTGAATGTTAAGCCAAAGTATGATTCACAACAATGGTTCCATACCTTGAGAAACCTGCACGCGATTCACTGGCAGGGGCATGGGTCCATCTACAATGGCAGAAAAAATCAGTTATTTAAAATAATCCTTTCTTTGGGAATAAAGAATTTTATCTTCAGAACTTCAAACTTAAAGGGAAATCCCCAAAGCACTGTGCTTTCTGATGCCAGCACCCCCTTGAAAGGGTCTCTCCTTCAGAGACTCAGCGTCCAAACACAGGCCAAGGTGCAAGGCCATGGCCACGGTCACAGTTTCCCACGCACGGGCCCCCTCAGAACACTACTCCATGTGCTTGGAAATCCGCCCCAAACACAAAGGGAAGCCCGAGCCAGCAGACTAGGGGCAGGCAGAGGCAAAGGAAGTCCTTACTCGGAGGCCTCACAGGTTGCGCCTGTGGAATCCCAGGGGGCTGGGCCCCAGGGGCTGGTAGGGCGGGCTGGTTACCCAAGATGCCTTGTTTGTGTAAACGTGACCTCCGTTTTTCTTCGAGTTCTTTTTGTATCTTGTAAATTTTTTCTGCCAGTAAGTGATAGTATTCATCCTAAAGAGCAATAATAACATTCAACATTAAGCAGTGAAAGCTGTAAAAAACCCAACAAACTAATGAACTTTTACATTAGATACCCTGGCCAAGGTAAGTACTCTGCACTTCTGTTTTGTTGTTTTGAGTAAGCTCTAGTCTCAAAGGGGGACTCAAACTCACAACCCTGAGATCAAAGGTCATGTGCTCTACCGGCTGAGACAGCCAGGCACCCCCAGTATCCCACACTTTGGACCGACACACCTACGAGCCAACCTCATGGTGAACGTCTGGTGACGTGACAGGACTTCTCAGGCACGGCTACTAAATGCACATAACATTTCATTCCACAGTCAAATCACTTCTTAGATGCTCGACACCGGTGGTAACACAGCACAAGCATCACACACAGTGCCCGCTATCGAGTACCTCCAGGGATAAAGCACAACTCTCCACACCCTGTTTAACTCTGTAGTCAAACAAGAGAGCAGCACTGGGGTCTCAGGTCTTATCTGGGACGGCTCTCCAGTGTCCTCGCGGTGAGGAGTCTACCTCACTAGGAGATTCCCCTATTTCCGACCAGCGGGCCAGACAGATCCAGTTCTAACCACCGTGGGTGTTGTGCGGCGGGAACACGTATGGCACCCTACCCTGCTGTTGGCAGACTCATACATGTCCCCCTCCACTTTCTTGGCGTAGGCCACCAGGTTCTCCATGCGGCGGTCCTTCAGGGCTGCCGGGTCGGGGGTTGGGAAGATGGCTTGGACGCTGGAAAGACAACACACTCAGTTAACAGACGCTCACGGCACCATCAGTAGCTCGCTGCTTTATACATGAAATGGAAACAGACAAACCAGACCATCGGGCGGGCGGGCGGGCAATATATTGTCGAGAGAAATCCCAAATCTTTCTCGCCCAGTGTACAAACACACAAATGCAGTCAGTCACCCTCCAGACACAGTCCTGACCCGTCAACTTATCACTATGTCAAACACACCAATATTCTGCTGTTTACAATAAGTGCTAGGTCATCTCAAGAACAGTGTGATTTCGAACTCCTAGTTTTATTTAAATATGTATCACGAACAATTTTCATTAAAAAAAGAAGAGAAAACCACTCCAAGGGAATTAAGCTGATCAATTTCACCTTCGATTTAACTTCAGTAGCTTGAGAAAGTTAAGGGCTCACTTCCCTCTGTCACCACACTGCGTGTTGGCACTACCGTGTCCTCTATTTACCAGGCTCAGAGTCCCCTGATGCTCAGGGGCCTCCACGATTATAATCTTGAGCCATAAAACAAGGCAAAGCTTCTGAGCTAATCCCAGCTTCCTGTTGCAAGCCAGAGCTCAGAGGATAGAAGGTCTGGCCACGCTGGGAGTCCTGACCGCTGTGACACTGCTCACGGCCCACGCCCCGCCGCAGGGCAGGGCCACGGATGCTCTGACACCTCCCACCAGGGGCTGCAGGGGCCGCAGCTCTCTGGCCTGCCACTGGGGGCTGTGGCGCCCTCGACAAGCAGGTGACCCTCTTCAGCTGCTAGGGCACTGTCGCTGGGACCCAGGGGACCACTCAGGAACCCGCACGACTGTCACACTGTCAGCCACAGAATGTCCCCGTCACGCGCGGACGAAGCTGAGGCGGGCACATACAGTTTATGCACTAGATGGCTCCGCAGGTCCTGAGTGACATGCTCGTGCCAGCTCTTCCGGACGCCGGTGCTGGAAGGCGGCGCCGCCGTGGGTATCGTGCTGAGGGCCCCGAGGTTGGCAGAGCTCGAGCCGTCATTCATCAGTGGGCTGGGGGAAGAGCAAGACGCTCAGTCTACCGCCCCACGTGACACGGGTGCGCCTCATTTACATAAGGGTTTTCAACCACATGTGGCTTTTAGCAAGCTTCCCCCCCCCCCCCCCCCCCCCCCCCCCCCGCCCAGGCTATCTTCACTGTTACACTTAGAAAGCATCACAATTGTGTGATTCCCGCCGCAGTGTCACGTGCAACTGCTGCTCAGAGAGGAGCCGACTCAAACGGGCGGGTCTTACTTGGCGGCCCCAAGGGAAGCTGGAAGAGCTGACTCCGAAATCAAGTTCGGTGGCTGCTGATCTGTTGTTATTCCTCCTGCTGGAATGTTCATTGGGTTATTTCCTTTAAAGACAGAAAGAAATTAACCAACTCAGATTATAATCCACCCTTCACAGTTCTGGTCACACACAGAAGTCACCACACAAATAAGTGATTCTTCTGAGTTGTAACAGTAACCATTACGGCAAGGAACCCCGGAAGCTGTTTTTCCAATAACGGTAATCAACCTGACCGAACCCCGCTGCAGTCCCCGCCTCGTGACCCAGATCAGGCCCCTCTGTGGAGGCCAGCAGGTGCCCTACGTGTGCTCTCCGCTGTGACACAAAGTACCAGTGATCCCCTCTGAGCTTCTGGGTTTCATTAATGTCATGCCCTGAACAACTAACCTGACCTGTCACATAGATTCAGGTGAACTTTTCTTTTCCTATCAGAAAATAAAATCACAGAAATAATGTGCAAGTGGAACACCTGTGTACAGTATTCCCATTAAAGAAAGAAACAGTGAACACAAAGAGAGGTTACAGGTCTTGTCCCAAATTATATCCTCAAACAGGAGTGAAGTAACTTTAGAACTCAGGTCTGAGGGCTCCAGCCCAGTCTCCTGGCCAGAAGTTAGTGTGCCATCAGGGAAGCTTTTTGTCCAAAAAGCAATACATGAGATGTTTTAAATCATCATCCTTAAGGTTAAAAGACTTACTCTATTAGGAAAACAACAAAACCAGCACAGCCATCTTGATCTGACTGACCTAACTGCTTGGCTTAAGCCTGACGGGAAGAGCACTGAGTCAATTTACCGAGAAATGCTAAGAAAACAGCATGCAGAGATGGCAAAAACTGTGGAGCTACCCCAGCCAATGAGCTGATGTGACACCAGGAAACACTGTTACGGGGAGAAAGGCCGGGACAGGAGGCAGTGGGGGACACTCCTGCCAGCCGGTCCGCCTCTGGGCCGGTCACCTCCAGCTGTGGGGGAGGACTGGCGCCCACCTACAGGCTCCCCGGAGGGAGAGCATTCCCACTGGTGGGACTCTGCGTGCTGAGCCATCCGGATGCCCTCCGTGAAAACCGGCCCGCCAGGAGTGGCACGGCCATAAAATGCTGGCTCCTTTCAAATGCTTTTCTTGTCACAAGCCTGTAACACCTTCCTTGCACTGATACTTCAGCCTTTTCCTGGGAAGTTTTCTATTTCAAGGATTTAAAAAATATCATCATAATTTATATATTAATTTGAATGTAAAGTAAAAACAGTAACTGAAAATAGCCACAGGATGTTTTGGACAAAGGAGTTCGTGCGAGCGCCTTCACCTACCCAGGGGGTTGAGAGTCCTCATCTGCTGGTGACTTGGAGGCTGTGCTGGTTGCTGGCCGGGACCCTGAGGCTGCAGCTGCGTCTGGGGCTGGTTCAGGTAGGGGAGTCCGAGGGCTGCGTAGGCGCGCTGCATGGAGCTGGGGTCTATGGGATTCGGGTTACTCAGCGAGGCGGCGTTCTGCTGGCCTGTGCCAACAGAACCTATCGTGTTCTGAATCCCACTCGCTGGGGACCCCAGGATGGCTAGAACAACAAACAGACACACAAACGAGAAAGGTGAGTAATGAGGGAGAAGCCCACAAATGACTGAAAAACTGCTGGGAAGCAAGTACAATTTTATCATAAGACCGGCTGCCTGTGTCACGAAGCAACAGAACACGGCTACTGAGGAAGGAGCTGTGCAGAGAAAGGGGCCCTGGGCTGGTCATCTATTCTGTACAGCAGCAGTTGAGGACCGAAAAGATGAAGAAAAGTCAAGCTTCTATGTTAGAAAGCAGCAGCCTACAGAATCAGAGCTCACTTAATGACAGTCACATATGAAATCGAGAGGCTCAGAAGTCCATGCCAGGGGGAGTAGCAAACACACTGCCGACAAGAGAGAGTGAACTGATTGGGGTGGGGGTCGTCTGCCACCACCGGGACGGACGAAGGGGCCCCTGGGGTCCTTCACTGCTCACCTGCACAGGCACAGAGGATTAAGGAAGGAGCAGAGTGGAACCCGGGTGGTCAGTTCTGTCACTCATTAATGACTCTATGACAAATCTTTTTAACGACAAAATTGCAACTCCTCAAAACCTATGTGTACAGCGGCATCAACACCCACCGCGTTCCTACCGCTTCCTATGCAGCAAGGCCCCATACCGAGTGGTCTGGCTGTCGAAAGCTGCTCAAGAAATACTGGACTCGACTGACTGATTTAGCTAAAACGAGGCCGGGTAGACGTGCATACCCAGGTGTCACCTGAGCACCACTGAGGCCGGCGCAGCCTCAAAAGCCACGGTCGGCTTCCGCTACCCGGCCTGCAGATGGCAGGGCCCTTCCACGTCCCCCACGCACTGGGCCGACCCCCAGAGACCAAAGGAAAATCTGTGGCCACATAAAGAACCCCATTCCAGGGAATGACCCGGAATTTCCGTCTCCTTGGCCACTTTGAGTTCATTTCATCCCTCTGTCGGTCCACCCAAATCTCCACATTTGGTGATCACTTACCATAAGGCAGAAGTTTTATGTGCTCCTATTTACTCTTATTCTGAAGAGTCCCCTTCCTTCCAACCTCCCCCAACTTAGGTCATGACATATGACTTTTGATACATTAAGCAATATCACAAAGATCTCTTTTCATATTCAGACCATTATGGTTAACAATAATATTCTCACATTCAACCATCAATGCAACTATAACATAAACACTTCACATACTTATCAGAATATTTTAATTAAACCTAAATGTGTTAAAAAAAAAAAGATCTTGGTAATTACATATTCCATACTATTAACTTTTCTAATAAGGATACTCAGATTTCAAACTCATTAACACTCATTAGACACAATTACACACACCAAGCACCTCATTATTATAAATGAAAAGCAATTCCCAAGGTACACTTTATGGCAAGTGTGTAGCTTAAGTCATGTATGATTTCTCCAGAAGTATTTTCTCTAGTAGTGAAGACTCCCCCAAACTTTCAACATGTGCCCACCATACTCCTAAAACCGACATGCCGAATCTAAAAGAACTCTGACGGGAGAAGGAAAGAGATAACGGTAGGATGGCATGCTGTCCTCGAGCCACGTGGCGTAAGGACAGACCTAGACCGCATCTGCTATGCACAGTGATGAACTGTGGAGAGGAATTTAGAGACAGATGCAACCCATGCGGCCTTCTGTTTTGGGGTGAAAAACCAGCAACGTCTTCCTTCCTATTCCACTGTCACCCGCCCAGTCCTAAATGCCATCCTTTCCACCGCAATGCCCTCCCCCCCTTAGGGCTACTGCCACTCTCTAGGCAAAGGCCATTTATGGGGAAGCCAGAGCCTCCCATGGCAGCTGCTGACATGGTCACTGTGCTTTGTATTTGTGTGAAAAGCATTTATTTCCTATGTGTAAGCATTATTGTATTATTTTAATTAAAAAAAAAAAACATTTCTTTCATGAGACAAGTAAACATTTGTACTTGACAATCCTAACAATCCAGAGGCACGGAAAAGAAAGCATAAATACATAAAAAAGGTCTCCGACATTTAAGCAGGGTCCAGTTTGAGTCCAAATGCTGTTAGGGTGCGACACCAACACCTCAGGGGGAAGGAACGCACACAGTGACGAGGAGTCAGGGCTGGCTGAGAGGTAGAAGTGACCATGACCCCTACTCTGTGCGCTCAGGGACGCTGCCCCTGCCGGCCGGGCTCCTCAGCTGTGGGGCAGCAGCAAGGCCTCCTGGGCTCCGCACGGCGCCTGCTGGGCCTCGGCGTCTCTGCGGGCGCTCTCCCTGCACTGAGGGGGCACGCGGACTGTATGGGGTGCTCTGCTGGGCTCCGGGGCGCAACAGCACGTCTCCACTCGCAGGAAGACAGCAGATTAACCTAATAATCCCCTAAGGAATGGGAAACGGCAGCTCCAGACCCTGGAATGCGTAACCACACGGGTCTCCCCGTCTCTGTCCGCTCCCTGGAGGCAGTGCGCTCACATCTGTGCGCAGCGCGGTGCCCAGCACAAAGCCCCTGAGAGGCCCCTGCGGAGTCCGGGGCACCGTGGTGGCACAGTGGCGGAGCGGCGGCCGTCCGTCCGAGGGCCCCGCCGGCACCGTGGGCCTTGGGGCCTGAGCCAAGGGAAGGAGCGCTGACGGCAACACCGCCTCCCTTACCCGGCATGATGGAGATCGAGGCTTTCTACCTCCTCCGTTCCACACGTTATTGACGGTCCCCTCTTTAAATGCCGCAACCGCGAGCTCTTCCCCCCATTTTCGTATCTTCCTCCCTTTCTCAGGGCTCAGTGCTGGGTTTCAAGCGCGATCTGCCCCCTCCCATGGTGTCTCGGCGCCTGAGCGTGGCTCTCCTGCCGCAGCTCGTCTTCAACCCTCCCCCTCCCCCCAAAGCCCTGGCTGACTCGGGAGCCCGTGACCTCACATTCTACAGTGGCCTTTTTCAGGACCCGCCTGCCACTTCCCAAGTAGGTCCAAGGCAGTCGTTCGCCAGAGGGAACAGTTCCAGCGACAGGTCCTGTATTAGCGTACGCTGTGGACATTCAAGTCCTGGTCATTCTCAGCAAAACTGGACTCGATTTGAAAATCCAGCAGAAACAGACATAAATCACATTCCAAAGCTTTGTCAGCGTGGTCAAGGCAGGCAAAGCAGCTACTGACAAGTCACTGCTCAGATTTCTACTGAAAATGTCAGGCCAGAATTCACTCAGACCTGCAGCTGTCTCTGCAGGGGCCCCCAGCCCATGGTGCCTCCCAGGTGTCATGTGCACCAGGACAGCCTTCCTCTCTGGCAACTTCCTCTTACATTTTTTCTCTACACCCAGAGTGAGGTGTGAACTCACAACCCAGAGATCAAGAGTTGCATGTTCTACAGACTGAGCCAGCCAGGCGCCCCTCCGCCACCTTCCCGTGCACGGTGCAGGCCAGGACAGCCACGCCGGCCAACAACACGCGAGCCTTTGCAACACGTTTTCTTCCGAAGTCAAATGACTCAGAAGGGAGCAACGCTGTGTTCAAAAGAGCAAGGAAGACACTCCCCTGATGAAATACATCACCAGCTCACTGGGTTCTTAAATCAGGGGCAAGAAAAGCCACTGCTCCATCCCTATGGCCACCCCAGTCCCACTGCACCCCCCTCTGCTCTCCAACCCAGCCATGGTCCGTCCAGAGAGGGATCTGACAATCTCCAAAGAGCTCTCGGGTGAAATAAGGACCTGTTCAGCAAACACTCACTGAGCACCAGAGCGGGCTGCTCCGGGAGGAGAAGTGTTAAGGAGGCAGATCCGGACCCGATACCACGAAGGAAGGCATTTCATAATCAGAAGTGCTTCAAATGGGAACACACGGCCAGACCAAGTAGTGAGTGTCGAGTCAGTGAAGGTATTCAAGGAACAGGCCGGCGGACTGCAGACTCAGACACTCTCACCCCTCAGGCTGCGGCTCAGCCCACATCAGAGGCAGCAGCGGGCAGTGAGCGGGTTTGGTCCCGCTCTGAGGCTGGTCCTGCCGTACCTACCCTGACAGTCCCAGGGAGACTCTGAGTGGGAGAAGCCATGGTCTCCCCGGAGGAAGACCCGAAGCTTCTCAAGAGCTCCAGGACAGACACCCAGCCCTCAGAGGCATGAGGGCAGCACATCTCAGCTGTTAATACTCATCACCTAGGAATTCGTTAAAATGCAGAATCTAATACAGGAGATGAGGATGGGCCGAGTTTCTGTATTTCTGACCAGCAAGCCCAGAGTGTCCGGGCAGCCTGGCCGGGGGGCCATGCTGTGCAGGAACCTCGATGTGAGACAACAGGAGTTTCAGCAGGGAATTCGGTCATGTGTCCACACAGCCCCCCTCGCTGTGCAACCTGGGCCCTAGAATATACTGGAAGTCAGATGCCAGGACTGACATGAGATATATACCTGGAAAACTTCTAATTATTCAATAAAACCTGATGATCTCTACAAGGGAGGGATAGTTCAAGATCAGAGATGACATAATCTCTAGAAAACAACTCAGAAAATTCAAAACAAAATCCTGACAGAGGCCAAAAAGGCAACTAGAGGCCCGGGGAGCTCCACAGAGGACGCCGGTAGTTCTGTCGACAGACACGCCGACGGGAGGAGGGGGCAGTGGGCTGCGCGAGCGTCTGTGGGAAACCTGCCCGGAAAGCGTGGCCACGGTGGGGACGGTGGGTGTCAGGCAGTGCCTGAGAGCCTGGCCTCTCGCCACAAGCACCCCTCTCTCCCGGAGCCCACGCTGGCTGTGCTGACCCCAACGCCCTCCCAGGGCTATTTGTAGACATGGGGTTCCATCGAGCCCCTCTTTCCAGCACAGGCTGACCCTCCCCTCAAGGACTGCCACCACCACCGACCAGCTTCCGCCTTGTTCCTTCCTGGGTGTGACCGTCACGTCATGTTAGCGGATCCATGCTGACTCTGCACGCCGACTCTGAGCTGCCAGAGAGCTGGCCCCACATCTCCTCTCTGTTCCCTGATGCCGGTGTGCATGTGCCGTGAGCAGAGGAGAAAACAGCGACCGTCTGTAGAAAACGCTGTTGGAAATCTCTCGCTCACATCAACTCTTCTGCCCTCAGAAAACCACAGTGCTAGAGAGAGCCCCGAGCATACGCTTAGGGCTGAAACCCAATGTGAAGCACGTAAAACTTTCTTAAATAAGTGCTTTCATTTCTTTTACAAAAAAGCTAACCAGAACCTTACATAACGTTGATCTGAATATTCCCAGTGACTTGTGCTATAAAATCACCCTGGTGACACCTCGCGGTATGACTGGTAGAAACGCTGTGGTTGACCACTTCAGAGCACACGCTGGATCGACTGTCACAACAGTCAGGCAGTTGTAAGGATGTTGAAAAAAACCCACATGTGTTTCTCTCTTTTTTTTTTTAAACAAAAACCACATAAGTGTTTCTTAAAAAGAGAAATCACAAAAGTTTAACATTGTCATGGCAACACATACTAAAAACAAAAGGTCCCAGAAAAGCCACACCCCCAAATCAGAAGTATAGATTGAAATCCTCACTGAGTATTCATGAAATAAATATTTCGGCACTTAAAGCCTCTTACTGAAATGTGTCCTAAGACCCCAGAAAATGTAACCACCACTATATGCTAGTTAAAAAAAAAAAGTTTTACACTAACTCTGAGGACTAAGCGCCTTATTCCAGTAGAACTACCATCCCAAGTACACAGGTCTGAAAGCCCCAGATTCCCGGAACTTCACTTCACGTAGGAGAGATCCCGGAAAACTGGGTGTGAGTTCACACTGTGGTCAATCGAAGACAGACTTAACTGATTTAGGAAAGAGCCTGTCAAAGGAAACTGAGCACGAGTCCTTCCGCAGGTGGGGGAAGAAGACGGGCCTGCAGGCGGAGCCCGACCCGCGGCGGGGCTGCCCTCTCGGGGGTTGGGGGTGCACGGGCCTCCTCACGAGGTCCCCACGGCGCCCTTCGGAACGAAGTGCTTTCCAGCACACCCTGTGCCCCCAAGGAAATGACCCGAGAGACGGCAGCACAGGCTGTCCAGGCAGCAGCGGAGCCTTGAGGAAGATGATCAAGAAGAATGACAGGGACGGACACGCAACCACAAACAAGATGGTGCAGATGAGATGGAGGAAGATGGGCAAGACTGTGTGGTGTGGGGGGTCCAGGGAGCGGCTCTGGCCAGAGGGGCAACGTGACACTGGAGGGCACATCCTAGCTGTCCAAACTGAGGGACACCTCCAAAGACCACAGCGTTACCTCTGAAATGGCAGGGAAGAACTTAAAATGGGAAGACATGCTCATCGTGTCACAGCTCTGGTGCCCACAGACAGCAGGGGCCCCCAGGGGCCACACTCAGGCCTCCTGAGCGGTGACCACTGCTCCGCTGACCAGCTAAGGGCTACACAGAAGGCTCAAGAGACAACAAAACGATGGGAATGGTCAGGATGCGGCCAGGCCAGTCCTGGGGCAGAGACTCCATCTGTGCTGAATAAACTCAGTTACACAATCAGGTCTAGGAACTGCCTCTGCGCAGAGGAGGGAAAACCTCCCAAGTGCCTCCCTGTGGCATTTTATACTGACCCTGCCTACCTGACTCTTCTAGAGCACAGCCCTCTCAAGACTCACTTTAGGACAAGGCGTTTCCAATTCCAAAGTAAGCGTGCCCTCTATTTCCCGGCCCCCTGGAAGTCACTGCCATTAATTAGAGTGACGTGACCTTCAAACCCTCAGAAACTGAGTGTCCGTCAAGACACGGGAAGACTGGTCACGCCCGCTCTGTGATCACAGTGACCCTCCTCTTGGCACTGCTCCGCTGCTGCCACTTTTAGTGCGACGCCAGTGCGTGCGTGCAGGGGCGGGGACGGAAGTCCAACACGGCCGCGCGCCGCGCGCACCCGAGTCCGTCTCTCGCTAAGCTCAGCCGCCCCCTGGCGTCGCGGTGCCGCTCCGGCTCCAGACCGCGGCTCGCCGCTGCGCTGGGCACTAGTGGTCTCTGCCCTGCCTCCTGCCTCCTCTCCCGCGCTCTCCTTAGAAAGCCTGTCCTCACCTCCGAGCTTCTCTACCCCCAAGGCTCACTTACTTTGTTGGTTTCGCTTGTCACTGGCATTTTTCAAAGGGAGGCAAACAGGACAGTCATGTCGTGTGCAGTTCTTCCAATGAGAGATGATTTGTCGTGAAGATGCACAATGGGCAACTATGACCAGAAAAACAACGAGATGTTATTTTTCTATCCAGATCGTCACACTTTCAATTATACCTAAATTATAATGCCAGATTCCATAAGAAAATGGTAACACGTGTAACCATAACACAGTACGGGCAGTCCTCAACTTACAAACAGGAGGTTTTCCAAAAGTTTGTAAGTTGACTGTTGCGAATTCCAAACAAAAATTTCCTGCTGAAGCAATGCCATGAATGATGGTGATTAAGGTTCAGCCCACAAAACAAAACAAAAACTATCTGACTTGAAATACTGAACAGTTGGAATGAAAGGTAGGACAAATAATAATTATATCATGTCACTATGGAAAATAAAATTTCTGCATCTAAATACTGCAGTTCAAGAAATACATACAGAGAAGCACCTGAGAAGTCTGGGGAGCTTCTGCAGGGGACACTGGGCACCTTTCTGAGTACCAGAGAGGGTGCCGGAACCTGGTGGCTCCTCTCAGCCTTGATTTTCACTCTGCACTAAGGCACTGTGATTTCCTCCTGAAGGTCTAGCATGACCCGCCCCTACCTCTCCATCAGGGTCAGGGTTACGCTGGGGACTCACAAATGTCACAACGGGAGAGAGGGAGGCCAAGGAGAGATTCTCCCTAAGGTTTAGGAGCACGAGAAGAGAAAGAAGGAGGATAAAGACTAAAGTACAGCTGTTAGTAAGGAACACTTTCCTGTGCAGACTCAGGCATCTGCCAGAGAAGAGGGCGAAGGGAGCACCGGATGTGCCCGAGTCACCCCCTGGTCGAGGGGGAAGGGGCCGGCAGCAGGGATGATATGGTGTGCACGGTTTCCCATGTCACGATCATCGCCCGGGACAACTTCGCTGGTGTCCTGATCAGCCTCAAGACGAAAGGGCAGAGGGGCGAGGTGGGGGCCCCATGGTTGCAACACACGAAAGAGCTGCAAGACCGATGCTCAAGGTGCAGGGAAGAGGGTGCGCGCGTGCCTGAAGAAAACCGTGAGCTAGACCTTTATGATGAAGACCGTGCTCAAGAAGGGACAGACGTCTTCCGTGACAGAGGAAGGAGAAAGAACAAAGGCAGGGCGCAGCCTGGCCCCGTAAAAGCGCACGAAGTATTACGGAACCAAACCGCCGTGTTCCTGAGCAGGTAAGCGTCCCGGCCGCACGTGCCTGGCTGCTGTGTGGAGACGTAGGTCGCAGAACCTTATTCACAAGAGAGCTACTGCAGGATCCCACCGACAAATTCCCCCCTCAGCCACACCACCAGGATTTCAGAAAATGGCACTTACCTTGACAGGCCTTCCCGGCCTGACAATGTGTCATGTGATTCAAAACATTCTTCATGGTTCGGCAATGCGGGAGAGAGCAGGCCCGAACTTCTCCGTTCGCTTGCTCCCGTCGCTGACACTTGTGAGCATGAAGCAGTAGAACCAGCTGCTGCTGTATCAGTTTGCGTTTCTCGGGGTCCGCAGTGGGGCCTGCTGTGATCGCTTGTGTGGGTACAATTCCCACTGAAGTTTGCATCTGAGACTAAAATAAAACAAATTCATAAAGATATTTTAATAAGCTTTCAGAGGCCTAACTTATGTTCACTGTGTTTCAAACTCATGTTAAAGTCGATGGACACTACTGGTCACAGAGACAAGGCAGCTGGCGAGGTTCTCCTTCATTCGTCGGCTATTTTAAGGAGAGTCCAGGAGCACAGAAAGAAACCAACTCAGACGGGTGACTGACGTTCCCGCAGGGGCACTTGCGGGGCTCAGTCGGTTCAGCGGGTGACTCTTAATTTCAACTCTGGTCATGATCTCACGATCTGGGAGAGAGAGCCCCTCATCAGCTCTGTGCTCACAGCGAGGAGCCTGCTTGGGATTCGTTCTCTCCCTTTTTCCCTGCTCCTCCCCTGCTCGCAGGCTCGCGTTCTCTTTCACTCTTAAAATAAATAAATAACATTTGAAAACCTAAAAATAAAAATAAAGTTCACTCGTGTGCGAACATCTCAGAGCACAAGAACAACACCCCACCTTATTCTAGGACACACGCCAAGTGCGGGATAAACCGCGGACTGTCTTAGCTTGAACCACTGGGCCCAAGTGGCCCAACGCTAGCAGTTTCGTAGGGTTCAGCCCAGTTAGAGAGACTGTCAAGGCCTCACCCATCACAATCCAATGCAAATACCCAACGCCTCAGAAGCCCGGAGCCAAAGCACAGATTCCAGGATCCTGTGGCCAGAAGTACAGAGGGTGCCCTCCCCACAACACCTTTCCTCGGGGAACAACAGGACACTCGACCTTCCATCCAGTACAACCCTCCCTCCTTACAAGTGTTAATGCTCATGACATGTTTTGCCTTCTATTAAAATTTCCGCCGACAATTTTCCTGACAATTGTTTCAAAAAGTGTGTGATGATCTGCTAAGGTACAGAAACAGAGTTTAACTACTTTCATCCTCTCAAACTAACAAGCCAGGCCGACTATGCCTCTTGACTGCAAAGCACAGGGAAAGGTGGCCCAGGGAGCCTTTTTACTCTTTGCAGACAGCCGGCGGCCGGCACCCTTCAGACAAACCCCCATGACACCCACGAAGCGAGAGGAACGGGAGATGCCTCATACGCAACAACAGAGTCCACAGAACAGGGGCTGCTCACCACCTTCTCTGGCGCTCGGACCCCAGAGCACTCCCAACACCCCCTGCCTCCCCCAAACCACACCACCTCTTGGACTTTTCAAACTAAGAGTCAAAACTATCTATTTGTGGGGCGACGGGGTGGCTCGGTTAAGTGTCTGACTCTTGATTTTGGCTCAGGCCAGGATCTCACAGTTTGTGGCATTAGCCCTGCGTAGGGCTCCGTCTGCAAAGACAGCACGGAGTCTGCTTGAGATTCTCTCCCTTTATCTCTGCCCCTTGTCCACTTGCGCGTGGTCTCTCTCAGTATCAGTACGTAAACATTGATGCTTTTTTTTTTAAAGTTTATTTTTGAGAGACAGACGAGAGACAGCATGATCAGTGGAGGGTCAGAGAGAGGGGGAGATATGGAATTGGAAGCAGGCTCCAGGCTCTGAGCTAGCTGTCAGCCCAGAGCCTGATGTGGGGCTCAAACCCACAAACCGTGAAATCATGACCTGAGCCGAAGCCGGACGCTTAACCAGCTGAGCCACCCAGGCGCCCCTCAGTACATAAACATTTAAAAAAGCTACTTGCAATTAGGAGAAAAACACCATACAATTTTTTTTTAACGAATCAGAGTTAATTTTAAAAACTTTCAGAATTTTCTGTTTTGGTTTTATTTTTATGAGAACTCAGAAAATAAGCACATAGAAAAGCTGTTAAGACTTCCTCAGAAGCACAGCTCCTGGAAGCCTATGGTCTAAAGGAAAAGCAAAGTCCCAGCTGAGGGGCAGAGCATCCTGACTGGAGAAGCACTTAACTCGTAAGAGAAAAGAACTTCTCTTCCTTATGCTTATTTTTTCCTGGTTATAAAAGTATTATATGCAAGCTGCAGAAAATCTAAAAAGCAAAAGAGCTATGAAGGAAATAATTAACACTTGAAACCTCAATATTCAGGAGTTCACTACTTAAGTGTTGATGGGTTTTTCTTCTTCCAGTCTTTTTGTCTATGTCTATGTCCATGCATATGTTTGAACCGTAATTGTCTTGTCTCTCTCTCTCTCCCTCTCTCTCACACACACACACACACACACACACACACACACACACACCCTTGGTGTTTACTCCAGGCTCTGTCACATATCGTTAAGTTGTTTCATACAATACAATGGCATGATCTGTAATGTGCATATGCCTATACATTCATTTATACTTAGTCCATATGCCAATTTCTCCAGTTGTCCAAAAAACACCTTTTAGAGTTGGTCTGCACAAATCAGGACCCAATTAAGGCCCATGCCCCATATTTGCTGGTTGTTTTTAAGGTTCTTCATCTATTGCCTCCTCCTCCTCTATTTTTTTCATGCTGCTGACTTACTGAAGAGACAGGGCAGGTGTCCTGCTCTATTGCTTAAAATGCAGGGCTCCTGCGGGGCTCCGTTGGTGGAGCGCGTAACTCCATCTTCAGCTGGGGCCATGATCTCACGGTTTGAGAGAATGAACCCTACATCGAGCCCTGCACTGATGGTGCAGAGCCTGCTTGGGATTCTCCCTGTCTCCCACTTTCCAAATAAATAAATAAACTTAAAAAAAAAAAACCTGCAATGCATTAATATGTGATGTTGAACATCTTTAGAAAAAAATAAAAAATACAGAAATCCTATATACAAAAATATAAATCATATAAACGTCAGGTAAAACGCCTACCCTTATAATTAAATTATAAACAGACTGCTTTTGGGGTGCCTGGGTGGCTCAGTCAGTTAAGATTCTGACCTGGGCTCAGGACATGGTATTAAAGTTTGTGGGGGTTCGATTCCTGCATGGGGCTCTGTGCTGCCAGCTCAGAGCCTGAAGCCTGCTTCAGATTCTGTGTCTCCCTCTCTCTGCCCCTCCCCCACTTGATCTGTCTCTGTCTCTCTCTCTCAAAACCTAATAAACATTAAAAGTAAATAAAATATACTGCTTTTAAGGTCACTACAAATTAACGCACGGCCTCTCATCTGGGATGTTCTTAAGCATCTTTTGTCCTACACTGACCATATTTGGAAAGCTCAACATGTCGAAGAGCACGGATGCAAAGCCCAAGGTACGCATCCGTCAGCAGACGCTTAATGAACTCTACACATTGCAGACCTGTGTCCCGGGCAAAAGCGAACAGAAGACCAGTCTCGGGTGCCTGTGCTGGCCTCCCGACGACCTGGTATACCTGTGCAGGGCTGGTCCCGTTAGCAGCGTGCGCACACACGCAGGGCGCCTTCCGGCGGCCCCATTCGCAGACCGCCGTCTGAGACGACCAAGGGGCTACGCGAGCCACAAGCCTCCCGCAAGCGGTCAGCAGCCGCCCCGCGCTCTCACCCAGGTGCACCAGAAACAAGGGAAGACGCTCAGACGAGAACCTCCCTTCAAACAAAAACCCTGCCGTGTTGTAAAGGTGCCTAAATGAAAGGTATACATTTTATGTACTTTTGTTTCTGCAACAGCCAAGGAAATTCTAAAAAAACAGTACAATAAAGGGGGAACTTAACTTGTCAGATACCGAAACTACAAAGCCACAAAAGACACACGTACACATGAAATGAGTAGATCATCAGGTGTCTCAAACTGGATGGTGATAGCAGCAACCTGTGATCCCTGCGTCACCCTAAATATAAAAATCAATGCTAGACGGATTAAAGTAAACAGAGACTAAAGGTGATAAAAGCACCAGAAAAAATAAAGAATGGCAAGAAACACTGAACACAAAGAGTAAAGTTTAAGAAGTGAAAAAAACTGAGGGAAAAAAAGATTGTTTTTGAGAAACAGTAGAGTCAAAGGACAGTACCATTCCCAGGTGCCTGGGCGGCTCAGTCAGTTAAGCGGCCAACTTCATCTCAGGTCATGATCTCTCAGTCTGTGAGTTCAAGCCCCGCGTCGGGCTCTGTGTTGACAGCTAAGAGCCTGGAGCCTGCTTCCCATTCTGTGTCTCCCTCTCTCTGTCCTTCCCCTGCTTGTTCTCTCTCAAAAATAACAAACTTTAAAAAAATTTAAGGGGCGCCTGGGTGGTTCGGTCGGTGGAGTGTCCGACTTTGGCCCAGGTCATGATCTCACAGTTCATGGGTTCAAGCCCCGTGTCAGGCTCTGTGCTGACAGCTAGCTCAGAACCTGGAGCCTGCTTCCAATTCTGTGTGTCCCCCTCTCTCTTCCCCTCCCCTGCTCATGATTTGTCTCTGTCTCTGAAAAATAAATAAATGTTAAAAAAAATTTTTAGGGGCGCCTGGGTGGCTCAGTCAGTTGAGCGTCCGACTTCAGCTCAGGTCATGATCTTACAGTTTGTGAGTTTGAGCCCCACGTCAGGCTCTGTGCTGACAGTTCGGAGCCTGGAGCCTGCTTCGGATTCTGTGTCTCCCTCTCTCTCTCTGACCCTACCCTGCTCATGCTCTGTCTCTCAAAAATAAATTTAAAAAGATTAAACAAAATTTTTTAAATAAATAAATTAGAAAAAATATATTAAAAAGACAGGACCATTCCCAAAACTCATGACATGTTGTCAAACTGTTTTCCACAAAGGTTGTGGCATGTATTATCCTAGAAAGAGCTCTTAGGAGGAAAAAATTTAAAAAGATAACTACTCCACTAAAAAGTTTGGGGGAAAACACACCAGCACCTCAACCGAGGAGATACAAATAAACAACAAATGTAAAACATGTTCTATGCCTCAGTCCAGGACCCCTGGAGAGAGGCAAGTCTTCCCAACCACTCCTGTGAGGAGGACAGGCCTAGACATCACATGCAGAAGCAGCAAGGTGGGCCTTCCTCATGTCCTTCCTACTCAGATATTAATACTCAAAATGAACTGAAGACCTGACAGTGAGCACTGAAACCACAGACTCTTGGAGAAGTGGTAGGAGTAAATCTTCATGACGTCGGATTAGGCAGTGGTTCTTAGATATGTCACCCAAAGCATGAACAGCAGCCAACAACAAAGATAAAAGGAATGTCATGAAAATTAAAAATGGTTCTGCTTCAAAGATCACCACTGAGAAAGTCAAAGGACAGCCTAAAGAATGGGAGCAAATATTTGCAAATCATAGATATGAGGGGGACTTGTAAGAACTCTTACAACTTGATGATAAAAAGACAAGATAACCTAATTTAAAAATGGGCAAAGGATCTGAATATTCCTCCAAAGAATATATACAAATGATCAATAAACACACAAAAAGATGCTCCCCATCATCAGCCATCAGCACCCTCAGCCACCAGTGAAACAGAAATAAGAACTACAAGGAAACACCACTTCGCCCCCTAGCAGGCTGGCTACAGGCAATGGCTATGCAGACAGACAGACAGAACATGCACTGGTGAGCCTGCAGAAAACTGCACCACAGGTGGAAACGTCGAGTGGAGCCACTGGGGACAACAGCCCGGCAACCCCTCGGAGGTCACCCTAGGGTCACAGGGAGACCGAGCAACGCCCCCCCCCGCCCCGCCCCCATAAGTATCTACCCAAGAGAACCGAGGACTGCAATCACAAAAACGCGCACACAAATGTGTGTAGCAGCTTTATTCCTAATACCCAAAAAACAGAAACAACTCAAACGCCCATTAACTGATGAATGGGAAAAAAACCACGTGACATATCCAAAATGGAGTATTCTCGGACTGTGAAAAGTAGGTACTAACATGTGCTACAATGTGAACTCTGGAAACACGATGCTCTGCGCAGCAGCCAGTCACAGAGGAGCACACACTGTATAATTCCATTTCTCTGAAATGTCCCAAACAGGTAACCCTACCGGGGCAGAAAATACAACACTGGTTGCTCCTGGCTGGGAGTTCACAGAAAATGAGGAGTAAGTGCGAATGTTACGGGGGCTTCTTTGTGGGGTGACAGGACTGTTCTAAAATTCATTGTGGTGATGGTTACACAACGCAGTGAACACCACTGAGTTACACACTTTCAAGGTGGGATCTGTATGGTATGAGTTAATATCTCATTAAAATGGTTTTTAGAAAAGCTCTCTCTCACCATCAAAAAAAAAAGAAATTAAGATAAAAAGGCATTTTTTTCACCTATCAATCTGACCAAAATAAAAATATAACTGGCACTAAGGTAGACAGATAAAGCAATTCTCATGTACTTTGGTGATAATGTAACTGAACGCTAACTTTGGAAAGCAACCTGGATTCAAAAGAAAAGTTGCACTGTTTTGACCCAGCGGTTTCACTTCTAGTAACTTACTACCAGCGAGGTAAGAAACTGCGCCAGCCTACTCCCAGGCCTGCACCAAGACAGGCCTCACACCTTGCCTGAATCACTGAAGCGGAACGCTTCCAAATCCTGTATGCAGACTGGTTAAATTATGGCTATAGACCTACTGAAATAATATGCAGCCATGAAAAGTAAGGCAGACCTTAAGTGACCCCAGCCAAAGCCATGTGAAGAAAGGCCCAGCCAAACCCACCCCAAATCCCTGACCACCCCCCACCCCAAGACTGTGAGATGTGATGAAAAGACTGTCATGTGACGGTCATAAAAATGTAGCCTTTATGCTTTCACAAAAAGCTGTCTATAAAACATATTAAACTGAAAAAGGAAGTTCTAAAATGAAACCATAAAATCATTGTTTTTCCTTATTAGCTTTTTGTTTGTACCTGTTCTGTAAAAAAAAAAAACCCTGTTACAGGGGCGCCTGGGTGGCTCAGTTGGTGAAGCATCCAACTCTTAATTTTGGCTCAGGGCATGATCTCATGGTTTGTGAGTCTGAGTCCCACATCGACACTGTCCGTGCAGACAGAGCCTGCTTGGGGTGTGCGCTCGCGCGCGCTCTCTGTCCCTTCCCCGCTTGCATTTTCTCTGTCTCTTTCTCACTCTAAAAAGTAAATAAAAGAACTTAAAAACCTTGTTACGATTATCAGGTGGCTGTCCCTGCACAGGTGGGATCACGTTTATAATTATGGATTGTATGAATGTTTTACATGTGTCTATCTTTTTTTTCCTTTTTTAATGTTTTTTAATTTATTTTTGAGAGACAGAGAGGGACAGCACGAGCAGGGGAGGGTCAGAGAGAGAGAGAGATACAGAATTTGAAGCAGGCTCCAGGCTCTGAGCTAGCCGTCAGCACAGAGCCCAATGCGGGGCTTGAACCCATGAACCGTGAGACCATGACCTGAGCCGAAGCCGGACGCTTAACCGACTGAGCCACCCAGGTGCCCCAATCTTTTCTTTTTTTAAAGGCAATGTCCAATTGGTTTTCTTGTTTTTAAGTTTATTTATTTATTGCAGGGGTGGGGGCAGGGAAAGCGCATGTGTGCACACAGGGCAGAGAGACAGAGAGAGAGAGAATCCCGTGCAGGCTCTGAGATATCACACAGAGCCCAATGCAGGGCTCGAACTCATGAACTGTGAGATCATGTCCTGGGCCGAAATCAAGACTTGGATGCTCAATCAACAGAGTCATTTATGTGCCCTGCGTCGACCATTTTTATAACCAGAAAACATTCTACACTGGAGAAAAAAAAGAAATCAGAGGATTAGTAGAAAACACTGAAGAATATTAAAATTAAAACTATAAAAGGTCCCAGAAGGCGACTGAGTATTTTGTAACGTAAAGGTGGTAAAGGCCTTTGTCAAGAGAAAATATAAAGCAGTGCTTCCTAACTAATCTCCAGTAAAACCTCTTCAAACACCAACTCCCCATTCCTCCCTCCCAAAGACTGTGATTCACAAAGCTGAAGTGGAGCCAGAAGCTTTTCTATTTGTTAAGGTTCCACGGGGGGGTGCTTCATCGTTTTAAGCTTTATACTTTTTCCAGTTTTTCCCAAATGAACATGCATGTACTTTTACAGTGAGAAGAAAACAAGACATTTAAAAGAAAAACACACGATGAGTCTGATGCGGTGGCAGACTGGTCCACAAAGGGAGAGTGCCAGAGGCCAAACTACAGAAGAATTTATAAGTTCTCCATGACCAAAACTGTTAGGAACAAATGCAAAGGCAATCAACAAACTAGGAAAAACTATTTGAAACACACAAGACAAAGCAAATAACCATGCAAGCGCTGTGCTGTGCCTTCCTCCCGGCCGGCCTTTACTTCTCGAGTTCTCTGTGCCAGGCTCTGCCTTCAGTGCCCAATAAGCAGCAGCTCATTTAATCCTCAATCACCAAGGGAGGAACTAACTCGGGCCAACCCCAAGTGACAGGAGAAGGAACTGGGGCCCAGACGGCATGCTTGGCGGCGGTGACACAGTGGGTGACAGAGCAGCTGAGTCCCCCCTGCCCCTTAACCTCTCTGCAGCTTACGCTGACAGAGGTCTAACCACCTTGCTTTTGTGTCAAGCGTTCTAAGAGACGGTAGCAGAAAAAGCGGAGAAAGACAGGAACTAAGCCACTCAAGAAAGAAGTGCAAGTCTCACTAGTAATCAAAGAAATGCAAATAAAAATAATAAAACATTTCTCCTATCAAAAGACAACGTGATAACCCCCAGCCTCAGGAGAATTGTTTAATACTGGAGACAGGGCAGTGGCTTGTGCTGAAAGGCAGTACAACAATATCCGTCAAAAAGCTTAAGGCGCAGAGGCACGATGCCTTTCTGGACCTTGAATGAGCTCACAGGCGATTCCGCGTCATGGAGAGGTGGCGGCGTGCTGGAGGAGTCACAAAGGTTCAGTCCCGACTCCACCCTGCACGGGAGCACTGGGAGCCAGGAGTCCCAGGCGAACACAAAGCACGACGGCCCAGCAGCCGCAGGGGGTCCAGCCTGCTCCCCCCACTCCAGGTTTTGCTAGATCTGGCCACATGCTTGTCGCATGTATCACCAGTCACACCCCTGTCCATCAAACAACGTCGAAAAGCAAACCTTTTATATTTTGATATTCCTTAATATTTAAAGGAATCTAACTTGTACCTTTATCAGGATTGTTACTGTTACATAGTTTGAGTAAGCAGCACCACACCCCTTTCCCTCTACAGCCAGTATCCCATCCTAAGGATACAACCACAGATGTGCATAAGGAATGCATACAATAAAATTCATCCTGCCATTCTTCCTAGAAAAAAGTTACTTTACACTGAGTGTCCGAGAACAGGCTGGAACGTCTGCAAAGACTAAGGCAAACGGCACACAGTGGACGGACCAACACTGCGTGGGCGGGGGGGGGGGCGGGGGGGGCGGGGGGGGAGCGTCCTCTCCCGACACTGCTGGGCCCCAGTCCACGGCAGGCTGGCATTCCCGGAGACGGCCCTTCAGGTCGGCCTGGCCCACACCTTCCCCATCTCCAGTGGGGTCCAAGACCCCCGCTCCTCTGACGTCCTTCCCTTGGGCCATGTGGAAACGTAATTTCTCCCCAACCTCCACTTAAAGTCAGAAAACGACGCCAAGGCAAACACCAGGTGGGACACACAGTTGCTCCGCAAGAGCTGCTCGTTCGGATTCCCTCGGAAGGACCCTGGAGCAGCTGGGCGCGCACAGCTTCCGAGTCATAAAATAAAGAAACTGCTCATTAAACGCACACAGCTATCAAACTGGGGAGAGGTGATAATCACCTTTGAGATGATAAAGATCAACTGGCAAGAAAAACAACACAGCTGTTTAGATAGACTGAATAACGTTTCCTGTTGCTCTCTTCTTTTGCTTAGTGCTTACTGATTTCAGAAAGATTACCTTACAATTTAAGATTTTTATTTTTTAAAAGATTTTATTACTAAGCAATTTTCACCCAATGTGGGGCTTGAATTTACACCCCCAAGATCAAGAGTTGCGCACGCTCTACTGACTGAGCCAGCCAGGTGCCCCTACGATTTAAGATTTAAATTCCGTAGGACAATAACTTAAAATGAGCAAGTTGGACAAGAATGATTTTTAAGTAATCTTCCAAATAAGAAATACTATGACTGTAAAACAGAAAACAAATGGTTACGGTTTCAATAGGAAGGACTTACAGAGCTACTGATAAGATTTCTAGACTAAAAGTTATTCTTCAAAGGCCCTGCATCCACATTTTCTCAGGGATCTTCAAGATACAGGTGAAGGAATAAAATGAGAGAAGCAGATGTAAACTCTTAAAAACACACAGACCCTGGGATGTAACAGTGGACACGCAGCCCGCAGCCCGTGCCCAGGCCTCCAGGTCACGGACGGGGGTGCGGCCTGTGCCCGCGGAGCGATCCGAGCGCCATGACCACTACTCGCTGCTGGTCCACTTCCCCCGAAGGACGGACGTGCTCTCCCCAGCCCTGGGCGGAGGGACCTAGCAACTGGCCAGTGATGTCACCTCCCTGTTCAGAAGTCCGAGGAGCTCGTGTGGCGTGGCACGGGCGGGGAAGCACCTCTGTAGGGAACCCTGGGTTCAGGAGGCTTCGTGACGACTCCGCTTGGTCATTTCAATTCTTGACCCCTCAGTGATCAGAAACTCAACACCGGACACAGAAACCGACAAAGCCAGCCTGCCGGCGACAGGACGGCAGGAACGTCAGGTTGCCCACGTTGTAGGAAAGAGGCTCTTGAAAACGTGACTCTACGTCTGAGTCGCCAGGGAAGCCTGTTTAAAACTACAGATTTCAGCCTAAGAGAAAAACAGTCACCTCCCCTCTGTGGTGATGCTCGGAGAGAAGGAGCTGGGAAACGGAGGAAGGAGAAACTAAGAGCGACCACGAAAGCAGGGATTTCCTGCCCTTTGGCTACAAGATTCTGACCAGGAAGCCGGGCAAGGCCCAGGAGCCTGTGTCCCTGACACAGCGGGTCCACGGACACTCCTTGAGAAACAGAGACACAGCTCCGAGACGCACAGCCGGCCATGCAAGGGCCACGGCCGGCCGCTCGCCACCCACCCGCAGCTAATGGTGCCGTCCCAGCTACGGGACTCTGGCGGGACACAGAAGACCACCTATGACCCTCCCCTGCGGGCACAGGCCTCCACCGGCCATGTTTTCCTTCCGTGGACAGACCTGGATGAGCAGCTACCTGGGGGCCTCGCCCAAAGCTTCCACTGCAAACTCCTGTGACACGTGACCAAAGTGCCTCCTGTCACATTCTTGTGAGCAAATTTATAAATAAGCAGCACTCCTGATTACCTGCATTACAACTTTAAGAATGAGAAGTCTCCATAGTGCAGTTTTGAGGTTTTCCTCAAAAAATAAAGAAAACAAACAAACAAAGCCCCCAGACCAAACAAGACCATCACATTCCCCCTGAACTTCCTATCAGAAGCCTCCCAGGAGCCCGCCCCGGGAGCCCCACAGGAGACTCCGCAGCCGAGCTGGTGAGGAGGTCCCTCCGGCCACTCAACTTTCTCAGATTAGACACACCCAAGATGTGCCCCACTTCTAAACAACGCTCCTTTAACAACAACCCTGGACCTGTCGTGAAGGTGAGCAATGACCTAATTGACCAATCCAGTCCCAAATGAGGTCTGAGTTTCCCTCCTTCCTGCAAACGCTCCCTAGTCTGTGTGAAAATGGCCGAAGGGACAAGGCCACCAGGCGCGAGGGGCCTCCCCCCACCCACCTCCTCACACATCCTCGCACACACCCTTTCCTCCAGGTGACCCGCATGGACCTCAGTCCCAGGCCACGGAAAGATGACCAAACCTCCATCTGCACCCAAATCTGCTCCTGCTCTTTTGTCATTAAAATTTAAATAATTAAAAAAATCCTTACATCCATGAAAGCTGTCCTGGAAAACTAGACGCTGAATACATATGTTTACTGTTACGTCACTCTTACTAATTCAAATGATGAACAAGTAAAAGAGCATAGTGTATTTTATTAGATGTGAGTCTTGATTATTTCTAAAACACATCCTGATTTTAGAGATACTACAATCTGAAAAAAAGTGCATCTTAGAATCCTGAAATATGGTAATACTCTGATAAAATTTCTAACAAACTTAAATAATTTGTAAGAAGTTCAGAAATTACAAACACAATAACCAAAGATAGAACTGTGATGAGATACATTTAAAAAGTTAGGGAAATGTGCCCATTTGCTTTTGAACATTATACCGAGGATCTAGAACAATGGCCCTTGCAGCACCAGGGCCACAGCCCAGCCCGGCACACAGCCCGGAGGGGAAGGACACCACAGAGCACGCCCGGTGACTTCAGAGAAAAAAGCCCGCCCCATATACCGACCCCCACATCCCAGGGACCCTCTTCCGCCCTCATCTGACTTGCCACCTCTGCAGCCACCACTGCGCCCCGTCCAAATGGTCTCCTCTCTCTGCTGCAGGGAGAGCATCCCACTACCCGCCTCCCGCCCGCGGTCTTCCCGCCCGGGGCCTCCCACTCCCCGAGCAGTGGGACTGCGGCTGCCCCTCCGGGACGCTCACCG
Source organism: Mungos mungo (assembly GCA_004023785.1). NCBI lineage: Eukaryota > Metazoa > Chordata > Mammalia > Carnivora > Herpestidae > Mungos > Mungos mungo. Next base: position 111,919 of record PISW01002064.1, read on the forward strand.
ATTGCCGGACACCTCCACCTGGACATCCCACGGGCACACACAGGTGAAGTGCGTCACAAACGCCCTCCCCTCCGTCACCTCTTCCTCACCCATCTCTAGTCTGTTTCTCCCCAAGCCCAGGAAATGGTTCTGCCATCCACCAACCCACCTTATAAGGTGGCCCCACACTTCCGTTCTAATGGCAAACGGTGTGTGGTCTCCTATTCCCTCCCTCTGAGATCAAGTGTGTCCTCTGGCCTAGGCTGTCCCAGGGAGCCCTGCCCCTAAAGCCCTCCCTGAGCTGAGCTGGTCTCCGTTTGGCCCCCAGCACCCATGCTGGGGAGCTGCCTGCTGGTTCCTACATAGCCAATGGGGTCTCTGCGGCTTCTGCTAATCCCTCTGACCTTGACCTTGTATGTCCCTCCTTGGTGTGGCCTTCTCCAATGGCTCATTTAAGGAGGCCCCCCATCAACCTCAACCACTGCCTGCTACTCAGACCTGCTGGGGAAGTTTGTGTTTTGTGATTTTTTTGTTTTCAATCACCACCTCCCAGATTTCCTGAAAGAGGGGGCGAGCTCTATGTCACCCACACCTGCATCCTGGGAGCATGTGGGCCGAGAGAAGGTTCTCAACAAATGGAGTGCATTAAAGGGATGGCTACATCCCGAGCCTTTCTCAACACCACCCAGGATGCTGGAATCCTCCAGAAACTAGGAAAGGAGAAAAGCCACAGCCCCCTGGCCAACGACTAAGTGGCTTAAAATCACTCCACGAAGAGCTCCGACCAGGGCAGCAGGGCTCTGATGGGAGCTGTTTGCTGCACCAAATCTAGTTGCGCTTGAAATATGATCGCCCTAAAGCAGGACGAAAATCACAAATAAGATCCAAGCTTCCTGTTTTTCTTTTTTTTTTTTTTTGTTAAAGACACCCAGTTTTTGCTACCTTCTTTCCCTCACTGTACAAAACAATAAATAAATAACTCCAAAAAAAAATCAATGGGTTCCAGGGGGCAGATACAATTTAGAAAATCCAAGGAAGAACACAAGACATACTCAAGGAAGCAACGTGAACACAGACGAGTGAGGCATTCCTGGTGACCCGGGGCTGCGAAAACCAGAGCAGGCATTATTTAAAAAAGCTTTGGGCTTTCCAGACAGGAGCTGCAGAGCCTTGGACAATCAAAAGCCCTCAGATCCTCAACTTCCTCGTCTGTAAAATGGGGCATGTGATAATGTCTTTAAGAGGCTGCTGCAAAAATAAGGTCAAGCGCAGGGCATGCGGGCACTCAGAAAGATGACAGGCCAGCTATGTGCACACCTGCTGTCTCCCGTCTCTCAGCCCCACTGGTCCCAACAGCACCACGGCTGCAGCTAGCGCCACTCCCTCACAGACGCACACTAGCCAAGTAGGCCCCGTGCCCTCCAGGTCACTGTCTGAGGACCGCATTCAAAGCCTGCCCCCTAAAGGCACCTGCTGGGAATCTCTCACAAAGTCCACATGTCCCCTTGTGGGAAAGTGGCCGCTAGGCAAACAGTGCAGCCCTAGAGACAATACTTCCTCAGTTTACCCTGATACTCTGATGAGGCTGAGGGGAGGGAGGGGGGAGAAAGAGTGTGGTTGAGAGGGAGAGGGAGAGAAAAAGGTGGATGGGGAAACTGGTTTTATTTGTCAGATGTCACAGACACAGACGGAAGGCTCAAGCGCTACTGCCACCACCCCCAACCATGTCCCAGGGCAGGCACTCTCAACCGGGGCAACTGTGGGAGAGAGGAAGGGCTGTGAGTACCCGGAGGGTGAGGGCCACACACTGGATGGCTGGCCCTCACGACAGGGAAGGATCCAGCCCCAAACACCCCCAATGCCAAGGGGGAGAGAAGCTCTGCCCCAGACCAAGGGCTGTCCCCATGAGCCCCGGCCCAGGTGAAGGGAACCAGAAACTCTTCACACTCCAGAGTGACTCTGCCCCGGACAGGCATGCCACCACCAGGAATTCAGTCACTGGGAGCAGGGGCAGGCAGGGCACCCCAAGGCAAGGGGCCTCTGCCACCAGGCTGTAGGTAAAGGAGACAGGCCCAGACCACAAACAAAAGGACACACACTCACTCCTCGGCCAGACTCAGGCGACAATCGCCAGCACCGGCGCCCACATAAGGAGTCTGGAAAAGTAAGAGCAGGAAAGACCAGGGGGAGTGTGGGGGCGGGGTCCCGGCCCACCGGCCCAGACCTCAGAGGGGCGACCCAGGGAGCAGCAGCGTAGTTTCGGGTCCTGGACGTGCACAGCTGAGAACAGCACAGTCCTGGCAGCACAACGCCACTGCGAGGAGGCTGCAGACCCAGGGAGGCTACAGGGAGACGTCCGGAAGAAATGAAGTGGTAAGAACTTTAAATAGTTTGGGAAGAGATTTTATTATCTGTACTCCCCCTTTTTTGAAAATTTTTAAAATGTTTGTTTATTTGTGAGAGACAGAGAGAGTGTGAGCGGGGGAGGGGGAGAGAGACAGGGAGACACAGAATCTGAAGCAGACTCCTGGCTCCACACTGTCAGCACAGAGCCCGACGCGGGGCTCGAGTTCACAAGCTGTGAGATCACAACATGAGCTGAACTGGGATGTCCAACCGACTGAGCCACCTAGGCGCCCCCCCCCCCCCTTTAAAGACCAAAGAATGTAACAGATAACACTTGATCAGGACAACTTGCTCTTATCAGCCCTCCTCTCCCCCAGGCTTCCGACGGCCGCACAACTTTCAGAACCGTCAACAGTGTCCACTTGGTTTTGACAATTGCACCAAGGTTACTGAAGACGCTAACGTCAGAAGAAGCCAGGCAACAGACATACAGGAATCCTCTGTGGCATCTCCACAGCAGGCACTTAAATAAAAAAAATCAAAAGAGAGCAAACATTTTACTTTTCCGAACATAATCCACTGGCCTTCCGCTGAGCCTTTCTAAACCACCAGTGCACAACTATGTGGAAGGCAAGCTCGGAAGGGCAGGTTCCCAGCAATAAGCCCAGGGAAGATGATAGTGAGCTGGCTGCTTCCGGCTTGACGGGCCACCAAAGGCACATCCGATACCCAGCTACTAAGTGTGCACTGCACAGTGAAGTCTGACAAAAGGACACACTTCCCCCTTAGCATGTGGAATTTTAAAAGATTCTATTTTGTGGTACAAAAGGAGCTATTCTCCCATTGCTACCAGGGTTAGAAGGCCGAGAGGTTCTAGGGCTAGTTCTGATCTTACAGGTGGGAAATCGCAAGAAGAAAAAACACGTGTGAGACCATCTATCACGATGGACACGACAGCACAGACACAGCACAGCCTCTGGAGATAAACGCCCTTCGTCGGCAACACAGCCCGGTGGGCTTCCCGACAGCCTCCCCACCGAGGGGAAACTGAGAAACTCCCGCTCTCTACTGCTCCACCACTGAATCAAGAGAGCCGGTCACTCACAGTTGCGGGCTCGTCCTTGGAGCCGGGGAGCAGTGGCCGGACCATCTCCACCGAGCCTCTGACTGCCAGCTCGTCAAAGAAAATATAAACCCACTGAGAGGATGCCTCGCGTGACAAGTACATTCTCCTGCCACCCACGCCACACGTCTGGCTGCCGATTTTCACTGCCAACACGACAAACTGCACCCACTGGAGACCACGGCCAGAGAGCCAAGGGCAACTTACCATGTTTGGCACGTTGGTGACCGAAGGATTCTTGATGTCTGTAGGGAAGGGAGGCAAACTACTGACCATGCTCTGTTTGCTGGATAACTGGGGGTTCACTCCAGGGGCTCCCATTTGCTGCCCTCCAGTCTGACTAAAGGGCTGTCCAAATGGACCTGTGTTGCCAGTCACTCCCATCTGAAACACAAAGAGGCAACATCAGCTGTCATGGCGTGGTCACGTACAGAAGGAAGGCCTTAGAAATAAATGCTCCCTTTGACCCAATGAAGCAAAAATTGTTACTTCTTGTGAAACCCTCATTTCAATTATAAATTAAAGGCTCATCCTCAAGGTTCCTTGTGGATTATGAACAGAACAACCTGCCCAAACGGCTACACGCTGAACGCAGAAGACTACGGAGCAACAGCTGTCTGCCCCTCCTCTTAAACATCAAACCAAGAGCTCGCCGTTTCCACCTTCCCCCAAGGCCCCCCACACCCCGCCAGGGGCAGCAACATATTAAGAAAATCATCCGGGAAACAAAAGCCCCAGGATCACTGACAAAAGGGAGCTCCTTGTGTTTACTACTAGCCCACTGCGTAAGTAACCAGCTTCTTTCAGGTTCCCCCGTGATTAAACTCCATTTCCATTTGTTCAAAACACACACTGGACACACTGACAAAGGAGTGATATAATGTCTGGGATTCACTTTAATACTCACATGAGGCAAGGGGTAGAGGAAAGAAGGGGGCCTAGATGAGAAACTACCGTCCACACGTTGTTAACGTCTAGCCAGGTGACACGGGGGGGGGGGGGTCGGTTGTCACATTACCTTCTCTAAGATCACATGTCCGAATGTTCCATAAAGAAAATTTTCTTTTAAATTAGTGAAATAAAGTAAAACATAGAGCAGCTAAAGGCAGGAACAGGAAGGAAGAGCCCCCACCTGTGCCTCCGTCCAGCTCCGGCCCACACAGAGGTGAGCTCGGGGAGACCCACCTGCCGGCTGGAGGAGCGGAGACTGGCCCTCCTCGCCTGCCCCGAAGTTTCCGTGGAGTTCTAGCATTCTCCCTAACGCCCAGTGCTCAGTCTACTTTTCGGGGGTCTTGGTGCGTGTGATGTGCGGAAGCTGGGAGGAAGGGGTGCCGAGGGAGACCCCTAGGGACCAGTCAAGAACCCGCGAATCAGCGCTCCCGGCCAGGCCCACACCGGGTGCCGCCGCCGGCGTGCCTTCCACTCGGTCCTCCTGCGGACCCCGACCTCACTTGTAAGATGAGAGTCTTGAACAAGAAGAATTACATGATTTCTTTCAGCTTTAAGATTTTAGGTCGCAGACAAATCAATGCTCAAGACAGCGAACTCTTTTCAGCTGGAATGTCCACGTATAAACACCAAGACAAACCGGCACAGCCGAGACCTTGCCCCTGAGCACGTTCAAGCGCGCAAGGGGTTTCCAGGCGCAGCCCCCAGAGCTGACAGGTTCACCTTTTTGAAAGTGAGCACATTCAGTTGCCGCTTTTGCTCTATCTGATTTACCTGAATAAATGGAAACAAACTTAAATTCAACTCAACTTCAAATTTAACTTGAGTAACTGAAACAGTAAGAAATTCTTCACAAAGCCCAGTAATTAGGCTCAACTCTGAGTTCAGATGATTTAAGCAAAGCGAGGTGGTAGCTCAGGAAACTTAACATATTCTCAACCAGGTTCCTTCAGTTGTTAACTGAAACTCTGAAGAACTGAAACAAGAATCTGTATTTTCAGAAAGTATTACACATAGTAACTCCATGGAGTAATTGTTTCTCAGAATTTTATTTTATTTTATTGCATAAAAATCAAACCCTGTTCTTAGTGGCCCAACAATTTGCGGAAAAAACATAGTATGACTTCTACTTCCTGCGTTTCCTCTAAGACTTCTCTACCTACCGAGGACCACCTCTGTCAGCAGGCACATGCCCCAGCCCCTCCTCCGTGACCCGTCCTCCCGCCCAGCAGGGGTCCTGGCGGCCTGCTGCGGGCCAGGCCCAGTCCTGAGCACACGCAGACACCGTTCTCCCTCCGTCAGGGAGTGTGCTCCTCAGAGCCACCAGTCTGACAAATAAGAAAATCAGTGTTGTGTGGAAGCCTCTAGCACCAACAAACCAAAGTGGGCAGTGCTGGAGGGCAGGACGGAGGAGTCACTGTCCTCCTACTCGCACCAATGCCCAAGGTCAGAGAGATAAACACCAAGAGGCTACTGAGCTCCCAAAGCGCTTCTGTGAGTCTCAAAGTTCACCCCATCTGGTTTGAAAAACCTATTTCCACGACCATCTCGCCAGGCGAAGAAGTGGTGAGTGTGTGGCCTGGGCATTTGGGGACGACTTGCCTGGTGAACCTCTGGGCAGAGCACTTTCTAACTGGCCGAACCAAGAGTTCTGGAGTGCTTGACACACTCTGGACAGATTTCACCACAAAATTCTTGTCAATTTTTCTTCTCGACCAATCCAATAATGAAGGAAACTGTCTCAATGTGGTTTTGATCCTCACAGGGCGAGAACCAAGGTAAAGTCAAAGTCAAAGTCAAAGATCACAGGCAGCAGGTAAGGAATGTCCAGTTCACTGGGGACCAAACATTTAAAAACAGGGGAACTGCCATTCTTAGCCAGCTCCGGAGGCCAAGCACAGTGAGCCCGGGCAGCCTGCGGGAGGTCAGGCTGAGGCGGGGCTCGGCTCCCTCCGTCCAGAGCGAGTCCAAGGCTGACCTTACCCAGTCCGAGCTAAGAGAGAGGCCAAATGACAGTGTTGCGAAGGGCCACCACCGCCCGTCTCCCCCGCCCCAGGGCCTATCGGCATAACCTGGTAGAAGTGAAGGCTGCTCTCCAGTTCTAGCCTCCAGCTTGGGGTAAAAACATTTTGCTTCTAGAGACTTGTAGGTTTCTGAATATCTGTTCCATATTTATTCTTCTTTGACCAGACTGAATATATATGGTCCAGAGTCTAAGTTAACACACATTTTTAGCATCAAGGCTCAAGACAAAGTACTAAAATTAAAATATCTAATTATAATTAATAAACATCTACATATTTGTTCTAATTTCCCAACAGTTATTTGATAACAATTTAGTAAATTGGGGCTCTATTTGCAGCAGAAGTTTAAGGCTGCTAGAACTACCAAGTAACTGTTTCAGTAACATTCAGAAGGCAGAACAGAAGAACCAGGAAACTGTTCAGTTGATGGTAAAGTTAACAGAACAAATGAATAAATTAAACCCCGTGGAACTGAGGTCTACACTGCCTCGTTCAGCAACAGCCCCCACATGATGTTAACTACTACTCTGGAGCACCTTTAAGCACAGAGTTCAATCTCAGGAAATAGAAACAGTTGATAAGGACGTACAAGGAGCTCTCCCACAATAAAATCTAACTTAAATAATGAAGGTCTACCACGTCCTCCTATGAAAAACCATTCTGTGGCCAGGTGCATCACTCATCTGAAAACTTGCTCCCTCTGTTGTCTGCGGCTCTCACCTCACCAAGAGAAGAGACAGGTAAATGGCAGTCCCTGAACATGGGAAAGCACAAACCAGACTGGAAAGAGGAAAAGTCACCAGTGCCAGACCCTGAGGCTTACGCACCCCCCACCGCACGCGGATGCAGATTATGTATTGGCCGAAGCAGGGCTTTAAAGCATGAGATCCAAAGAGGAAATCTCTTTAGAGTTAACCCCAAGCAACCCGAACAATACCCACACTTGCCTTTATTACTGAAACAGACTGTCTGAAGCAAATTGTGGTCCCTATGTCCAGCTCATTAGAAACTGCTGAAGTCCTAAACCGTCTGGCAAGTAGGTGAGTGACAGCCATTTACAGGAGACGGGCTCTGACAGCCGTGCACTACTGAGCCAGTGTGGAAAGCACAGAACACTACAGGACTCTATGGCATCACCTGTCCTAGTAATATTTACGACACTCCACTCTAAATCTGTCTTTGGCACAAAACTAGGATAAAACTAGTCTCCCTGGAACACACATCTCCTCTGTGTTCTCAGGCCCTAGCACATAGTGGGTGCTTAACTAGGATCTGGGGGAAGGAACCAAATAAACGAACACTCTAAGAGGTTACTGCCTCACATGGCTGCTCAGAAATGCCGATGTCAGCCCTGAAGCAGACGTAATCAAAGACCTGTGGACCAGTCACCGTGGCCAGGCACAAATGACAGTCACCACTGGCTGGAAGGGTGTTTCCAGAAGCACCCTTCCAGAAGATAGTCCCTTCTACCTTCTAATATCCCTCGTAAGGACCCCAGCTCCTGGCTGGAGCAGACAGGCAGGCTGCCGGCTATACTGAAATTCAACGTGAGGAGACGATGCCCCCAGGAGGTCGTTTCACAGGAGGACGCTAGCTCTGTGTCACGGCACAGCACACGGGAGCCCGGCCTGCTGTAAAGCGGGTCCTCTATGCTATATCCGCCGGGCCAGCAAACCCTCGGCTTTGGTGCAAGGCTCCAGGCATTCCCTCCCAAGGGCTTCCCGGTGATGCAACGAAATACTCATCTATCAGCCTCAGTGGTCACCACGGGCTGCTAACAGCCTCCTCTGCTGACCTCTGTGTGTGGACAAATATTTTCACATTTCTACCAATGTCATGAAATAAAAACTATCAACATGATATTAATTAAAAAATGAGCTCTGGGTTGAAGGTGGCCCAGTCACTTAAGGTCTGTTGATTTCGGCTCAGGTCATGACCTCACGGTCTGTAAGCCCCAGCCCTTCGACCACATGGAGCCTGCTTGAGATCCTCTCACTCTCTCTCTGCCCCACCCCCCCAGGTGCATGTGCTCGTGCACTCTCTCTCTCTCTCTCTCGCTCTCGCTCTCGCTCTCGCTCTCACAATAAACAAATGTTAAAAAAAATTGCAAAAGAAAAATAACAAGCTCTGGACTCCCAAAAAACCAGCAAGATTCTCTCCACGACACTAACCCTGGGAACATCTTTACTACTCACCCAACTCATCTAATCAAATAGGCAATACACTGAAAGCCAAAGAGCTAGGGGAGTTTAAAGAAAAGTAACGCCGAACTGTAGAAATTTCTTCCCCAAATAGGTTTCTACAAGAGCAGAGACCCAAGTATCCATCTCCTTGCTCCCTGGTGGGAAAGTGGGACAGAGAAGCACTTTCTTTCCTCGTAGGGTCCCCATAGGCTGTGGCTCCTCCCCCCATCAGCAGCACCCCAACTGCCATGTGATTGTGGGGGGAGGGACAGGGGCTACCTGGTAGTCCATGGCAAGGAGGGAGGCTCCTAAATCATGCCCTTAGGAGTTTTGTGTGATGTGCATTTTTGAGAGAAAAGGTCCATTATTAGATTCCCAAAGGGAGGGTGTCTTAAGATCCCCTACAGGTAAGGAAGCCTGCCGGAGGGGAAGGAAACGCCCCACTGCCTGTCCCTCTCAGGTCTCAGGGAAGGGCAAGCGCTCCCCAGGTCTCACACGCCCCTGCTACATACGGGCCTCTTCCAGTAGACAGTGACTGGACCAAAGACGTCAACCACTCAAGTAACCCATCACCCTCATAAATGACCTCTGTCCAGTTTTCATCTCCAAATATCCTCTTTTAACATAGGCTCTCAGGAAGGATCGGATCATAACCATTTACAAGCTAAAAGCCTGATGGGGACAACGCTGTGTGACCAGCTAAGAATATGTGCAACAGGACAGAGGGCAGAGGAAGAACAGCACCGGGGTGCAGGGGGCGGGGTGAGAGGGGAGATGCTTCCAGCACGTGACCTTACTTCGCGTCAGCCAGGCCTTGGGAAATGCATCAAGTGGCAACAGAGGCCGAGTTTGATGTGGTTTCCATGAGACCACTGAACACATTCTTTTTTCAAAAGCTGAATTCTATATCCTTGCACCTTGATATACACTTAAAATCACACTACACAGCACAGCTGGAGGAGGAAGTCCAGCTCTGGGGGGCGCTACCGACCCTGGCCAGAAAACACACGGGAAACAACATGACCGTCAGCAACAAGCTTGGTAGGGGCCGCTGGACAGGGTAGCGTTTTCAGGTGGAAGGAGCTCAGAGAGCATCTGGTTACAACTACCCCTCTGTGGATGAGGACAGGGTGGCCCAGAAAGCTGAGGAACACTGCAGACCAGCGGGAGGTCTGAGCCGGCCGCTCTTCCCGTCCCTGCGGAGCAGAGCCCTGTCTCCGCCGGGCGCGCCCGGGTGCGGGCACATGGCGCTTGATGCCGACGGACAAGCAGGCCCAGCCCACAAAGACCAGGCGTCACGGGCCGAAGCCAGCCCAGTGCTTGTTGTTGAGAAAACCAAACAAACTGAAGTTTGACCGGAACCCAGCCACAAGGAAGATCTCACTCAGACGGGCAGCGAGCTGTATTTAAGTGTATGGACTCTGGGGACAGCTACCCGGTCTCAGGGTAGCTCCTCTAAGTGTCAGCTGTGTGATCCTGCATCAGAAACCAGGTTCTGTTATCTCTAAACTAAAGAATCTAGCACCTCCTCTTAGAGCAGAGTGTAGATGAACTCACAGACGTTGGTTAAGACATTAGGACAAGTGACTGACGTATAGTAAGTGCTACAGGTGTTGGCTAGGACCCTGCCAACACTTGGTTTGGGGAGGAATCCTTTTACATTAGATACGATTTCTTCCAAAAGTGTGCTTCAGGTAGTGACAAAATAAATGAATCTCTTCCAAAGATCATGTGATGATGAGAAGTTATTCAAACAGGTGGCATCAGAGGCAGAGGGTGCCTGGAGTTACTGCAGTCCTACAATGTATCAGAAATAATAATAATAATACATCAGTATACCCTAGGCCTAACCTTCCTGGGATGGATTTTAAACCAAAACATGGAAGACGTGGACAAGAGAGGATATTCCCACCAAGGAGAGAGAAGGACGGGACTCCCACTTATAAGCTGGCCAGGACACAGCGACCAGTGCTCCATCCTGACGTGGCTCCGACCTGGTCCAGAAGGGTCGTCTTCACGTGCTGGCACACACGGGAAGCCCCAGGGTCACACAGGCTGTGCACAGACAATACAATGTCAAACACCACGAGCAAACATTTGCCAAATAACTTAAGAGCCAGAAGTATTCATTCTTTTCAAAAATGAACCAGAACTAACCCAGAGTATGGCCATATCATTTGTAAAGCCAAAAGCATTTTCTCTTGGCAACCTACCATCATTGGGACAAAGCCAAAAAAAGCAGTTTTCATGGAAAGACATGGCTGTATTCAGTTGTCTGCTATCACCCGCCTGCTCTTGGAATCCTTCCAGTACCTCAACTTGGCAAGTAAAGACTACGTAGAAATACGCAACAGACTGTAATGACAAAGACGTCGCCTGGCTTGTACAGAGTCACCTGGACCAAGAGAACTGGGCCGGGGGCCTCGGGCACATGAGCGGCCCGGCCCACCTCACTGGACTCGTCTCTTACAATGCTGCCAACTTGGAAATTATTCAGGGTGATACACAGCCCCCGAGTCCAGACACTTCGCTTAGGCTGATAAATCACAACTGCGGGCTCAGTAAGAGTATTTAGGGACTCTCACGGTATTTCACTTGGGTGATATATGACCAGAACATGACTTAGAAACGACAGAAACTGCTAAGAGGAAGGTGATGGGGCAGCAAATCACTGCCAAGGCCTCAGCCTGGGACTCCATCTGTATTCACCCAATTGCTCTAGGAGCTTCCAGCAACAAAACCAGTACCTTAACACGGCTGGTCTACCTGGGCACGCACAACAATCAGACACACAGCTCCCGAGAGCTCGCTGGCAAAAGCAGCGGGCCGAGGGCAGGGGGAGACTGTGATCCCGGCTCTGAGCTAATCAGCAGCTGGGGCTAGGGCCAACCTCTCGGCTCTGAGTCTCAGTTCTTCTTGGCTATAAAACATGAAACGTTCAGATGACCACTAGGTAACTTCTAAAGTTCCTTCTGAGCCTAAATCCGATGACTTCTTTGATTTTAAGCAATCAGCACATGATTCTCATAAGGTCCACAGTCCTGGAAGGCCCAGCTACTCACCGTGGGTGACGGTCAGGAACTCAAGCGTTGGCAGAGCCCAGTGCTGGGCCCTGGGGCAGGAGGACCTCCTGGGACAATGCCAGCATGGGGACCCTGCAGGGTGCCTGGCAGCCTGTCCAGGACACGGGGGGTCTCCCCAGCACCCACACTGCCCAGGGCCCAGGCTTTCTGCACCCTCTCCACCACCTCAGGGTGTGTCACACGCAACTTCAACCAATTCCTTCTCCCAACTCTTCCAGGTCCAAATACCTTCTTAGGGAGACAAGCAGCCTCTTTAGGACTAAGTACTCCTTGTAAGCAAAGGAAAGGCCCAGCGTACCCCACAGCGGCAATGAAGACGGAAGAGAAAGGAGGAAGAGTTGATAAAAGAGAGAAAAGGCAAAGCGAGAAAAGCATTTTAATTTACAAAGAGCAAATTTTTTTCTTATGTTTACGAACTTATTTGTGAGAGAGTGCACGTGTGCAAGAAGTGCAGCGAGAGAGAGAGGGCAAGAGAATCCGAAGCAGGCTCCCCACTGTCAGTGCAAAGCCCAATGCGGGCTCGATCTCACAGACCTACGCTTAAATCAAGAGTCAGAGACTTAAACGACTGAGCCACTCAGGGGCCCTACAAAGAGCCAATCCTGATGAAGACAGATTTTAGTTTACACTGCAGCCAACTGAACAGAGGTCCAGGCTTCTGGAAATTCACTGGATGACCCAAGCCCTTGCCCCAAGCGCTGTGCGGAGCGCCCCCGTTCGGCTGAGGAGGCCTCCCCTCAACAAGTCAGGCGGCAGAGCGCCGAGGGGGCGGCGGGGAGGCGGGGAGGCGGAGGCGGACTAGTAAGAGGGGACTCAACACGCAGAGAAGGCTTCGGGGAGGCCGGTCCACGGTTGTTTCCAGTCAAGTTTAAAGGAGAAAGAAAGCTGAGAAAGAAGGCTGACATTCAGAAGACTGTGTTCCTCTTCTACCCTGGGACAGGAAGCGGAACTCGCTCTTACAGCCAGGGGGGAGGACCGGCCCCCTGCGGCAGTGAGGACACAGCCCTGAGGCTTCCTGAGGCCGCCTCCCGTCCAGCCCCCAGGGCCCCGGCCGCAGAGGACACGAGGGACGAAGGAAGGGCCGCCCAGCTACGGACACGCCATCAATCTCACACCACGGAACACACTCGGACACACGGCACGGCTTCACACATGGGGCTCTGTCTCCACCCAAACACCGCGCGGGGACAGGTCCTGATGAAACAGACTCCGCACAGCAGACCGCTGCCAGTCGTCGCCACGTACTGGGGAGGAGGGGGCAAGGAGCCCCGGTGAGGATGCCCGGCTGCCCCCCACTCCACGTGCTCTCCACCGGGTTCATGAAGGAGATACGTGAAAGCACTTGGAAACGTGTGAGGTCGACGCAACGCGGTGGCAGCATTAAAAGTAAAACTCTTCTTTTATTAGAAAAACTCACTCATTACTGACAAGGGGAAATTTTTCCTTGTACATTAATTTTTAACAAAAGGATATAAAACGTATAATCCCTATAATTAACAGATGTGTGTGTGTGCGTGTGTGCCTCCACACACATACACACACAGCAAGGGAAACATGAAAAAAAATTTTTTACGTAATTTCTACACCCAATATGGGTCTCAAACTCATGACCCGGAGATCAAGAGTCGCATGCTCTACTGACTGAGCCACCCTGAACACCAAAATATCTAACAGTGAGAACTCCAGAGGGTCTACAGGGGATTTTACATTTTTTCTTTTAAGTAGTTTCTCTATTATTCAAATTCTCTACACAAAGCATTATTTTTCATTAGAAGAAAAGTTGTTTTTTTAAAGCTGTTCTGTACTCAAACACTCTACCCATAATGATAAGATGACCCACTGTTTGGCTGTGCACCTGGACTTAAAACATTAATTTAGACATGGAATAAAACTAGGTAAATCAAACTGATTATGACTGCCAGAGATTATTCCTGGGTGGTAATTTAATCAAATCCAGCCTAGTTATAGCGCGGCTCTCGGCTGTCACGCTCTGCTCTAATGGATTATACACGTGGCCAGAAAAAGCCTGAACAAGGCTTAGCCATCAGACACGTACCAACGCTATCTGCAAAAAAGTGTGGAAGAAGGGAAGAGAGAAGCAAATACAGTCAACAGCCAATTAGGATATAAAAAGCTGCACACTGCTCGAATGGCTTATCAACTTGGAGACTGCAGAGTTGACTCTTGGTACAACAAAGGCACAATTATGCTGTTGTCTGTACTCTGGTTCATAATTCCAGCATTCAGGGACACCATGCCATTCGGGCTTTGGAGAGCAACAGGCAGGAGGCTGGATCGTGAGGGGTTTGCCAGGATGTGTAGGCTCCCAGGTTTAGACAGCAAGGTGCATTTGGAAGGATAAAGTACCCATTTAAGGAGGAGACAATCACGTGTGCCCACCTCTCACCAAATCCCACCTGCCTCCTGGCTCCAGAGCTCTTAGCAGTGACGCTCTGATCTTTGGGGACAGTGGAAGCTGGAAAGGCCACGGCAATACACATACTTATCAACCCCGAGGGGGAGGCTGACTAAGCACCCTGCGAGGGGATGTGCCGTGAGGCAGTGCTGGCGCACAGCATGCATGGCCATGCCTTCCCGAGCCCCGGGAGACCAGGCGTGTGTGAGAAGCGGGGGTCACGGACATGGGATGCTAAATGTGGTCTGAAGAGGGAAAAGGGGTCCTGGCCCAGGAGACAGACGAATGGCTCAAGAGGTCAGAGCTCAGTCTTGAGGCAGGCTAAAGAGTAATAGTAATATTCAACTGTGGCAGACTGTTCTAGATCACCACCATCAGCGAGAACACAGACCTGTCAGGAAGGGGTCTAAGTAACCACCAGGCCTAGAGAAGTTATTGGTGCAGTTTCAAAAAAAATTTTTTTTATGTTTATTTATTATTGAGACAGAGAGAAACAGAGCATGAATGGGGGAGGCACAGAGAGAGAGAGGGAAACACAGAACCTGAAGCAGGCTCCCGCTCTGAGTTGTCAGCACAGAGCCCAATGCAGGGCTCGAACCCACAAACCGAGAAATCATGACCTGAGCCAAAGTTGGACGCTTAACCAACTGAGCCACCCAGGAGCCCCACTGGTGCAGTTTCAAAGTCTGTCTCTACTCAAACATCCACAACAATACGACTAGGTGACCAGCCATGTGGCTGGGAGTTAACTGACAGATCTAAGGTATTAATTAAAATGAGCACCAAGGCTGGAAAAAGCAGGAGCAAGCTGGTTATTGATCGTGATGATTACTCATCAAAGGTAAGCACTGTCTGAGAAGAGCATCACTCGCAGAACCGAGAGACAGGGAAGAAAGCCGCTGTGATCTCTCCCGGCAGATCCTGACAGACTCACAGGAGAGTCACAGCCTTCCTTCCTCAGGATGCTCCAACCTGCACACACCTTTCCTCCAACGAACCCACAGAGCAGCACACGTAGGCGCGGCCACACTCCGACAACTTTCGGTACAAATGCCAAGCAGGCCAGCACCTCCCATTCCACGGTGCATCTCCCAACAAAACATGCCAGGTTTTCAGGGGAGAAAGCACGTCCTGTAACCTCCCTCTGTCTGTCCCTTAGCTCTACGCCCCCAGGCTGCTCCCTGCTGAGACCACACACGTGGAGAACCAAGCACACGAGGCTGCTCAGACTTCTGTTTCCGACTTACAGGGGACAGCACAGAGGAGGAGGATCTGGAAACCGCAGAGCACCGCGCAATCTGGAGGTGGCTTTCGGAGCTCTCTCCACACTACAGCACAGAACATCTCTAACATCGGAAAGGATTCTCTACAGGGAACACATTTCCTGTGATACCGAAAACAGGCATGTACCCTAACTGTAACCATTTACAAAGTCAGTAATTCCAAGACCATGCTTGAAATTGGCGTTTCCTGGTATTACCTATCTCTTATTTTGTTCTCGGATTTAAGATGGCTGGCTTTCCAGTTCGTTCTTCACAGACTTGGCAGAAAGACATGAAACGAATAATATGGCTCATTACTGAGAGCATGAAGTTTCCATTTAGTAGATAACAAAACAACCAGTGCTATGAGGTCACCTCAGAGTATGTGCCATTTTTCAAAAGCCAAAGTGCCACAATGTTACCTTAAAATATATAATATACACTGATACGTATATACAGAACTATGGCCCTGGACTTACAATCCATTGATAATTATTCGCATCTCCTGAATATAAAATGTCATCAACATTGAATTCAGAGCTCTGGAGGTGCTGCTTAGAATACTTTGGACACTCAACTCATTAGAACATTCAGGAAAGGTGCTTACTCCTCAGCAGATCCCACCCCCACAAAAGGGAATTGGTGAACACATAGTATGCATTTTATCGAGCAAATCAAAGACGATCAAAAATGCCTGGGGGGAAAACTCCATTTATAAGTGAGCACATCCTTTCCCCTCCTTCGCCCACCAATTTTGTAATCCGCCTTTAGTTATTTTTTATTATTGGAAACACAATAAACACACGTTACATTAGTTTCAAGTGTACAACATATTGATTCAACAATTCTGTATGACTATGCTCACCATGGCTGCACCAAGTGTGTCTACACAACATTATCACAGTATTATCCACCATATGCCCTGCGCTGCGCTTTTCCTCTCTGTGACGCAGGCATCCTGTAACTGGAACTCTCGACCTCTTAATCACCTTTATTTCTTCCACCCTCTACTCACTTCCTCTCTGGCAACCACCAGTTTATTCTCTGTATTTAAGAGTCTGTTTTTGTCAGTTTGTTTTTTAGATTCTACAAATAAGTGAAATCATATGGTATTTGTCTTACTCTGACTTACTTCAGTTAGTATGACTACCCTCTAGGTCCATCCATGTTGTTGCGATGGCAGGATCTCATTCTCTTTTATGGCTAATGTGTGTGTGTGAGTGTGTGTGTGTGTGCGCATGTGTGAGAGTGATCTTTTTTATTTTTTTTTTACCCATTCATCTATTGATGTACACCTGGGTTACTTCTGAGTATATCTTTATTAAAAAAATTACTGAGACAAAACCTCTTGTTTCTTAAATCCAGCCACACCCTCTATTTGAACTTCTCATGAGGACTTTTCTGACTGCATGTACCTTCAGAAGTTTGCATGAACGATGTAGAAAAATTGCAATAGAAAAAATACAAGGTGGAATTTACAGTCATATGCATAAAAGTTAATAATAAATGAATCAAATCTGAGTTTTTTTGAGGGGGGAAGAGATAGAGAGAGAAAGCAGGAGTGGGGGAGGGGCAGAAGGAGAGAGAAAGAGAGAATCTTTCAGTCAGCACGGACCCTGACTCAAGGATTGATCCCATGACCGTGACATCATGATATAAGCTGAAATGAAGAGTCAGACCCTCAACCAACTGAGCCACCCAGGTGCCCCTATGTGTATTCATTTTTAATAATACCAAGTATTTTTTATTATCTTTTTAATTTTTAAAATTGTTTATTTATTTTGAGAGAGAGAGACAGAGAGACAGAGAGAAGGCAAGTGGGAGAGGACCAGAAAGGGAAACACAGAATCCAAAGCAGGCTCCAGGCTCTGAGCTGTCAATACAGCTCAACTCACTAAGTGTGAGATCAAGACCTGAGCCAAATTTGGACACTTAGCCAGATGAACCACCCAGGCACCCCTAAAATTTTAAGTAATCTCTACACACAACATGGGGCCTGAATCCACAACCCCAAGATCAACAGTTGCATGCTCCACCGACTGAGCCAGCCAGGTGCCCCCAGACATTCAGACTGCTTTGCTAACCAGGCAATTTGATTCATTTATTTAAAGAACCATGAAGAAGAGGCAAACCTCTCGTGCAGAAGCATTCCAAAAGCATTATGCAGACACTGCAGCACAAGGCAGGCAGAGCAGACTGGACGGAGGAAGAGGGCAGTACCTACAGCAGAGATGCTTGACAGGACCTCAGCCAGGCGACCAAGGGCAGCTGTGACAGTAAGCCATGCTGACAGTATGTACCCTTGATGAGACGGGATAGAAGTGGTACTTTATCTCTGTGTCTCTCTGATCTCCCTTCCATAATCCTGTAAGTCTATAACCTCAGCCTTATCATGGGAAAACATCAGAAAAATCCCAGCAACGGAGCACCCTAAGTATACCTGACCTGTCCTCCTCAAAACTGGGAAGGTCATTAAAAAGGGGAAAGACTGAGAAATGTCACAGCCACGAGGAGCAAGCCTAAGAAGACATGACAGATGAATGTAGCATCTTGGACGGGCTCCTAAAACGGAGAGCGGACATTAGGGGAAAATACAGGAAACCTGTACAGATTTCAGTTAATGATGATGATGATGTGTCAGTACTGGGTCACTAACTGTGACAAGCACCTCACTCACAGAAGAGGTCAGTCATGGGTGGGCAGGAGGAAGACGCGGGCACCTGCTGTCCTACCTTCTGACTTTTCTGTAAATATAAAACTGCTCTAAAAAGTAAAAGTATACTTTAAAAATGGGGGGAAAAAGGCTATGAAGATAATCTATCTGATAAGCACCAACAAGTATTAATTATGACTAATGGGAAAATAGGTATTGATTATAATATTCTTTGTTCTTCTGTGGGTTCTGAAAACTTAAAAAAAACCCTTGAAAGTTACAATTCAAACCTTTTCTACAGTAGTATTTTAACAACAGCAACAACAACAAAATTTAAGAGGCAAAATCAGTCTTAAAAATCATGTTTAGAGGCACCTGGTGTCTCAGTTAGTTAAGTACCCGACTCTTGACTTTGGCTCTGGTCATGATCTCACAGTTCGTGGGTCTGAGCCCCACGTCAGGCTCTGCACTGAGAATCTCTATTTGGAATTCTCTCTGTCTCTCAATTAAAAAAAAAAAAACCTTTAAAAAATAAAATAAAAATAAAAATCATGTTTTAAAATATTGTAATTGTGCTGGCTTCCTGCTCAGGAGGCAAACACACATTTTCACCAGCCAGGAAAGGAGACTTCTTCATGGGTCTTGCAAAACCTGCGTGGCTGAGTTAGTATGTCAGACTGAGAACCACAGCTCCATCAGAACACAGGCAAGGCTCAATGGGTGTGTTTTCTAGAAAGGTGGAGCAGAACATCCTTTCACAGGGTAAAAAAATGCTCCTGGGGAATGAAGACATGTCCCGAGTCACCTGTTCTATACACGTTACAGATGCAGGTAACCTTAGGGACTATGCACTGCCCCGCCGTATTTTTGAATCCTGCTGTCTTACATACAAAATCGTGGAGTAGAGCAGAATCGAATCGAATCGAATCGAATCGAGTCAGACACAGGTTGTAAATCAAAGTCAGCTACTTTCCAACATGTGTCGTTTTTTGTTTTTGTTTTTTATTGGAGATAGTGCACACTTGTGCATGAAAGACCGAGAGAGAGGAAAGAGAGACTCTCAAGCAGGCTCCACACCAGCATGTAGCCCAACATGGAGCTCGATCCCACAACCCTGGCATCATGACCTGAGCTGAAATCAAGAGCTGGAAGGAGACTGAGCCACCCAGGCGCCCCTAACACATATCATCTTGAATAATCTCCTAGGAGGCAAGAGAGTGGCCCAGGATATTTTATTCCACGGGTAAAACAGATATGGTGCCTGCCTCACAGGATTATTAAACACGAGCCGAAGTGAGATGACGCAGCAAACTACCCAGCACGGTGCCCAGCACACCGGGCACCCAGGAAATGTCACTCCTCAGCCGTTCTCTGACCGTAACTCAGGACGAGTAAATACGATAATTGTCATCCTTGTTCATAATAGGATCATACTGAGATGTTATGTTATAGTCATTATATAATTCTGAAAAATGCCAGAAGTATTACAGAGTAATCAACATAAAAACCCTAAATGTTTTAACTTGGTGACAGATGGACAGCAAATTACTGTCTACAGTAGATGTGATTCTTTCCAAAATATTGCAGAAACATTTTGGAGAAGTGGATCCTTGAAGTCATGCTGTGGACCCATTTACATAAAGAATGTTAGGTTTAGCACATCCCAACTTTCTACAGAACAAGAAATGACAGCGATCCCTTTTGAAGGGGGATGTGTCCTGTAACCAAGGATGGGCAATCACTCCATCTCCCCATGTATGTTCACGTCATCCAGATGGAGAGGGTCCCAGTGCCACAGCTGGTGACAGAAGCAGACTCGTACACGGTCCACCCCTAGCCCTCTGAATTAGAACCTGCGTCTTAACAAGCTCCACGGGTCATCTCTAAGTCCTTAGAAGTTTAGGAAGCACTGTCCAAATTGATGCTAAAGTGTGACAGGTGCACGGCCAGGTCTGAGAACAGCTCCTAAGATGACTGCACAGATGGAAATGCCCCTAATAGGAATACAAAGAACAGAGGCTTCACGCAGACCCCAGGTTTGAGTGCTGCACTGCCATCTCCCAACTGGGATCCTAAGTGAAACATCTAATTTTGAGTTCCAAATTTTTCATCTACCGAGTAGTTACAGGGTGACATTAAAGCTTAGGTACAATCGTGTTTCTGACTTCCTGGCAACCCGCTGCTGTCTCTGGCCTCACCAGGAAAAGCCTGCCCCACCCGAGGCGGTGGTGCTTGCCCAAGTAGAGGAGGGTCTGAGGGTGGGCCTCACTGCTTCATACCCTCCACCTCCTAGAATTCCATGTGTTCATTCCAGTCAGGCAAATTTCTTAACCAAGAAACCCCAGACAACAAACAACAAAATGCAGAGATCCATAGGCAACAGAAAGCTGGCCCAGGGAAGAGCTTGAGTAGAGGCTGAAAAGAACCTGCAGTCAGTAGAGGAGCGCAGCCGGGTTGAAGGTGAGGGCGGTGCAAGGGCCCTAGACGCCTCAGTGAACGAGTGTGGGTTTTGAATGCAAACGCCTAAATGTGCAGGACTACTCAGAAACTGCACCAAACAGGGGCGCCTGGGTGGCTCAGTCGGTTAAGCATCCGGCCTCGTCTCAGGTCATGATCTCATGGTTCGTGGGTTCAAGCCCCGCATCAGGCTCTGTGCTGACAGCTAGCTCAGAGCCTGGAGCCTGCTTCAGATTCTGTGTCTCCTTCTCTCTCGGACCCTCCCCTGCTCGCACTGTTTCTATCTCTCAAAAAATAAATAAAAGACATTTAAAAAATTAAAAAAAAAAAGAAACTGCCCCGAACAGATACCAGGTGTGGCCGGTGCTGGAGACATGGACGTTCAAACTGGCCAGAAGTCCAAGACTTTGCACAACATCCCAGATATTGAGCTGAGACCACCCCAAAAGGCCATGTCTAAGGAGGACTCCCCAAAACCTGCCTTAAGAAAGTTTAAAAACAAATCTTGAAAGGATCAAACTGATCTGTGAGTCCAGTATCTTCTAGAACAAACCCAACATTCTCTAAAGGAAGACAACAAAACCATAGCCAACCCCACAGTCACAATGTCCACTAAACAGTCAAAAACTACTGAACACACAAAGAGGTAGGAAAACATGACCCATAATTAGAAATTATATAGACAGGGGCACCTGGTTGGCTAACTCGGTTAACTGCCCAACTTAAGCGCAGGTCATGATCTCACAGTTGGTGAGTTCGAGCCCTGCACCGGGCTCTCTGCCATCAAGAGAGCCTGCTCCGACTCCTTTGTCCTCCTCTCCCTGCTCCCTCTCCTGCTCATATGTATGCTCTCTTTCCAAACTAAACAAACAATTTAAAAAAAAAGAAATTATATATAGAAACACACAAAAGACCAAAAATGAAAACTCAGCCTTCAAAAGAAGGGTAGGAAAGGAACAAAGAGAAAAAAGGAACAAAACACAGAAGGGGCAAATAGTAAACAAAGAGCAAGATGGGGACCTAAATCCAACAATATCAACATTCAGTGTAAACAAACACTCCAAGACTAAGATTGTCCGAATAAACTAAATATAGGTCCTAACCATCTGACCTTTACAAGAGATAGACTTTATTATTATGTCTTTTTATTTTAAAGACTTTATGTTTAAGTAACCTGTACACTCAACATGGAGCTCTAACTCACAACCACGATCGAGTCCTATGCTCCACCTACCTAGCCAGCCAGGTGCCCCACGGACCGTAGACATAAGGACATAAGAGGGTAAAAAAGACATACTTTGCAAGTATTAATCATAAAAAATTAGGAGTGGCTATGGTGATAAGACAAGTAGATTTCAAGACAAAGAATATTAACAGAGATAAAGAGGAACGTTTAGAATGATAAAAGGTTCAATTCATCAGCTAGACAGAATAATCCAAAATGTGTATTCGTCTAAAGAAAGGACCTCAAAATACAGGAAATAAGCAGTCAGATTCCATTCTGACTAAAGGAAAAAAAGACAAATCTAAATTTCAGTTGCACATTTTAATACTCTGTCAGTAACTGGTAGAAAAGACCAAAAAAAGTCATTAAGAATACAGCTGACTTGAACACAAGCCACCAACTTGCTCTGATATTTACAAGATCTTCAGAGCACACCTAGAACATTCACCAAGACACAAGCTCGGGGATCAAACTGTCTCAAGAGACTTCAAAGGACAAAAGTCATACAGAGGATGTTCTCTGGCCACACGCATATTAGAAATCAGTAACAAAATAATATCTACAAAATTCCCAAATATTTGAAAATTAAGCAACATACTTCTACATAAAAACACAAATTAAAGAAGAAATCACAAGTAAAGTATAAAAATATCTTGAGCTAAATAAAAATGAAACATCACAATTTATGGGAGCAATATTTTGGATGAAATTTACTGCTCAAATGTTAATATTGGAAAAGTCTAAAATCAATGATCTAGGTGCCTACCCCAAGAAGCTAGAAAGAACAAAATAAACCCAAATTAAGTGGAAAGAAAGAAATAATATCATTATTAATGATATAAGAAACAAGAAAGGTGATAACTCAAAAACTGATTGCTTGAGAAACTAAAGTTGACAAACCCAGGCTGGCTTCATCAGGGAAAAACAAGAGGGAGAAACAGAAATTATCTATACCAGATTCAGGGCAGGCGCGCGCGTGCGCGCGCGTGTGTGTGCGTGTGCAAATGAGCATTATCACAGATCCTACGAGCATTAGAAGAAAATTAGGGGAATATTATGAGCAGACTTATGCCACATAAATTTAAGAACTTAAATGGATGAACCCCTTGAAAAACAAATTACCAATACAAAGAGGGCACAGGAAGAAGTGAAAAATTTGTGCAGCCTGTACCTATGAAATTCAATGATAACTAAAAACCTTCCCATCAGAAAAGCTCCAGACCCAGATGGTTTCACTAGTGAATTTTATCAAACATTTAAGGAGTAAGCAATACTAATCTTAGACAAGTTTTTCAGAAAAGAAGGGAAGAGGAAACAATTCCAAAGCAATTTTATAAAGCCAGTAGAGTGACAGCAAAAACAAGTAAGGGCCTGGCAAGACTATCCGTCACAAATGCAGAGGCATAAACCCTGGCCAATGTTTCAGTAAATCAGATCCAGTAATATAAAAAAAATAAAAAAGTAAAAAATTTCTACGGTCATCTCAACAGATGCAGAAAAAGTATCTGATGAGATTCAGCAATCAGCAAAGCTGGAACAGTGGGGGCTTTTCTCCGTGAAGGAGATCCTGAAAAGCCTACAACTAGTATCACACTTAGCTACAAGGAGCACGTCCCTCCATCGCCGAGAACACAGAAGCGGTGCGCACGCTCTATTCACTTTCGTGAGATGCTGTACTGGAGTTCTCAGGTAGAACCGTAAAGCCAGAAAAATAAAAATCCAAGAAGTAAACTGCCTTTATTCAAAGACAACATGACTCAGAAAATTGTAAGGCACCTATCAAATAAATAACAGAACCAATAATGGAATTTAGGAAGGTTACAGAATATAAGGTTAATACAGAAAAGCCAAGTTGCATTTCCCATATTAGCAGCAAACAAGTCAAACAATGATTAAAAACCTTGAAATTAAACAGAAACGAAAACAAGAAACAAAACAACCTGATTTTAACACTTACCATAAAGCTAAAGAAATGAACAGACCAGAACAGGGGAGGCGGATTTCTTCGGAAAAGGAAGTTACTAAAGATTTTAGTCTTAGCAGGCAACCTATGGTTTCCACCCGTCTTTCTTTTGTTTTCTAGTTTATTTTGTAACCAACCCTTTAAAAACATAAAAGCCATTCTCAGACGGTGGGTCATATAAAACCAGTCCATCGGCCAAATCTGGCCCATGGATTGTAGCTTGCTGACTTTTGGACTAGAGTTTAGAAACAGACTCCTCCTTATCTAGTCAGTTCCATTCCTCATTATTTATCCAAGAGAAATGAAAATTTCTATGTCCACACGAAGACTTACACAAAAATATTCACAGATGCTTTATTCTTAACAGCTCCGAACAGGAAAGCACCACGACCTCCGCGCACAGGAGGCCAGAGAACGAGTCCCGGTGTGTTCACACCACGGAGGGCTGTGTGGCGGCCGAACCTGGGCAACAACATGGATGAATCTCACCAACACGGCGCGAGCAAAGGAAGCCTTGCCAAAACAGTCTGTGCCGTAAGACTCTGCTCACACGAAGTCCCCCTGAGAATCTCCTGAGAACAGGTACAACTCCTCCACAGTCAAAGAAACCAGCAGTGACCGCAGGGTCCGGAAAAGGGAGGAATACAAAGGAATTTTCTGGGGTAATGAAAATGCCCTGTACCTTGACCGGGGTATGGGCTATCCTGCATGTGAGTTTTGACAAATGCATCAAATGAACATTTAAGATCTGTGCATTACACACCATGCAAATTATATGTCCAAAAGTAATAAAACAATAAAATATTTAAAAAGTTAAGCGCACGTAAGAAATAACATGCTAACTCTAGATCCTAATAGTTGACCTTTAGTTGAAAAGTAACAAGACTGACTGGGTTTCCTTACAAGTCTTGTAAGGAATAGTTCTTTATCTAATGAAAGTATTCAATGTTGCTGTTTGTCTTACAGAAAATAACCAGTTACAAAGTTAACTGTAAAAAAGAAACAGGACTCTAACTTTGACTTTAAAAACATGGGGCGCCTGGGTGGCTCAGTCGGTTAAGCGTCTGGCTTCAGCTCAGGTCATGATCTCACGGTTCATGGATTCGAGCTCCGTGTCAGGCTCTGTGCTGACAGCTAGCTCAGAGCCTGCAGCCTGCTTCAGATTCTGTGTCTCCCTCTCTGACCCTCCCCTGCTCGCACTGTCTCTGTCTCTCAAAAATAAATAAAAACATAAAAAAAATTTTTAAATAAACATTGGGGAGCCTGGATGGCTCAGTTGGTTAAGCGTCCAACTTTAGCTCAGGTCACGATCTCACGGTTTGTGGGTTCGAGCCCCATGTCTGTTTTTGGATTCTGTGTCTCCCTCTCTCTCTAAAATAAATAAAACATTAAAAAAATTTTTTTTAATAAACATTAAAAAAGTTTCTAATTAAAAAATTTCAAAGAGATACGTAATTATAGATAAGATTAAAAAGTTAACACTAATTATGAATTAGGTGACAGCATTATGAATAATGTTTTCTCCTCTAGACTTTCAAAATTTTGTACAATAAACATCAGCTATATTTATTATAAGAAAAGATTCTCTGAAACATTAAAAAACCAGGCTCGTGATCACTTGCAATGTTTTGTGGTGATCTCAATCCCTGCCTGTGAGACAGCACCAGCCACCGCATCAATCTCTGGAAGTTTCTCAGCACCCAGGCACGTGCTAAGAACTATACACAAACCACCGCATTCCAGGAGCATCATTCTCCGAGACCTTTCCTCTACACAATTCTCCAAGGCAGGTACTATTATTATCTTCACTTACAGACTAGCAACTAAGACCCAGAGTCATTAGATAATTCTCCCACAGCTAATAATCACTGGAGCCTGGACTTGAACTGAGACTACTTCTTCCCGAGCCCAGGCTCCGCGCTCAGGCACACAGCGGGACGGTGTCTGGGGATGGCAGCTGGGTGGCGGTGGGGGAAGCTGCTGCTAGTGCTGCTGCTGCTGCTGCTGCAGAGGAAGAGAAGGAAAAGGAGAAGAAAAACAGGAAGAAAGAGGAAGATCAAGTACTATCTGTGGTCAAACCATTTAATATACATACACAATCACATTTAATTAAAAAATTTTAATGTTTATTTATTTTGAGAGGGAGAGAGCTCATGCATGAGTAGCTGAGTGGCAGAGAGAGAGAGAGAGAGAGAGAGAGAGAGCCCAAGCAGGCATGCGTGAGGCTCAATCTCACCAACCATGAAATCATGACCTGAGCCTAAATCAAGAGTCAGATGCTAAACCATCTGAGCCACCCAGGTGCCCCCAAAAAGTTCAAAAAAGAAAGAAATCCACGGATAATTCCCAGGGGAAGTTAGGCACCGCTATGATCCCCTTCTGTTAAGATCATAGATGGGATTGCGGAGCTGGTCAGTACTTCTCCCCAACACTTCTGGCTGCGGGAGCAGCGCGCCCCCACGGCACGATGCACCCAGTCAAAGCTTTCCGTCTCCACAATCCATACGGTGACCACTGATTTTCATGGTAATCTTTTTAAAAAGGTCAAATTAGGATTTACTTAAAATCCCCTTATTTTCTTTGCCTTACTTCAAGGATCAGATGACATTACATGAAAATAAGAAAAGAATCAGACAAATGTACAGTATTATTCTCCTGCTATTAAATGTAAGAAATTTCCTATTATTTAAAAATAGAGAAGGTGGATGAGTCATTCATTCCTGTAATAGCCAGGTTGGCTCTACTAATTTTTTACTCATTATATTCTGCTACTTTATTCCTTCAGCACACAGGTGCTCCGAGTTTGGTCCCTGACCAGAGCAATCAGGGTTACAAAGGACCTGGCAAAAGATACAAATTCTTAGGCCCCACCCCAAACCCACTGAATCAGGAACTCTGGTGAGGGGCCTAGGAGTCTGGGTTAACAAGCCTCCATTGATTCTACTGGAGGCTCAAGTCTGAGAATCACTGCTTCATCCCATTAGACCAACATGCTGGCTGACTGGGTCCATGGGGGTCTTCATATAATCAAAGCCTTTACCCCTTCAGGAGAGCTCCAGGCAAGACTAAGTTCTGTATTTTCTGACCACGTTCCAAAAGAGAAGACTATTCCAAAATCTTGTGTAAAAAATAAGCCCTCGGGGTGCGAGGTGGTTTAGTCGGTCGAGCATTCGACGTTGGCTTAGGTCATGGTCTCGCAGTTTGTGAGTTTGAGTTTGTGAGTTTGACCCCGCATCAGGCTCTGTGCTGACAGCTCAGAGTCTGGAGCCTGCTTCAGATTCTGTGTCTCCTCCTTTCTCTGCCTCTCCCCTGCTCGCTCGCTCGCTCTCTCTCAAAATAAAATACACATTAAATTAAAAAAAAAAAAAGCCCTCATCTAACCCCTTGTGAAGACGGCTTACCACGCAAACTGTTTTGGTCCCTTTCAGATCTGTTACTTTTAAGAAAGGACTAACAGGATTTCTAGGATCACAAAAGCACGTTTTTATCAACCTTATAATTAGATTCTGGACCCTTGGCCAGACATAACACGACACCATCCTGCTCCTAGCAGTGTCTGGCTTTCCTCTGCCACCTCTGTGCAGGGCACCAACTCTCGACCCCTGTAGCCAGGAGAGAAACTTAAGTGCACAGCTTCCAAGTGCCTCTTTATCTTTTTTGCTTTCCTTCTAAAAGTTAAGCATTTGGGTTATTTTCAGTGGAAAACGACAACATGCTACCAAAAAGATAACATATCAGGTTTTGCCACTGTTGTAGTTGAAACTGTTTCATTTTTTAAAGTCCTGTCATGTTAACATTATTGCCATGTTGTTATTGAAATAGCTTGTTTTCTATTTAAAAAATTTTTTTGATATTTATTTTTTGAGAGAAAGAGACAGAGTGTGACCAGAGAAGGGGCAGGGAGAGAGAGAGGGAGACACAGAAACCAAAGCAGGCTCCAGGTTCTGAGCTGTCCGCACAGAGCCCAACATGAGGCCGGAACTCACGGACCGTGAGATCATGACCTGAGCCGACGTTGGACGCTTAACCAACGGAGCCACCCAAGTGTCCCTATGTTTTCTACTTTAGATATTTTCTTGAAGAGTCACAAAACTAGGAATAAGAAAGTGGGAATAATCACAAACACGGAAAGAAGTCTGAAATTATAAAAATAATCACTCAACTTCAAGTTAATGAGTCCTAAATCCTGAAATGAAAAGAGTTTCTATTAAGATACAAACTGTAAAACTGACCCAGAAATAGACCGCACAGGTCAGTGATGCGAGACCCGCAGCCCCACTGTGTGGGACCTAATCCCGGCTCTGTGACTATATGATGTGCTCACTCCCCTTCCCTTCGTCCTCCCCACTCCATAAACAGTGTTTATTTTTATTTTAGAGAGCGAGCGAGAGCGCATGTGCAAGCAGGGGAGGGGGCAGAGGAAGGGATATAAACAGAATCCCAAGCAGGGTCCGCGGGCTGAGCCTCCCAGACATCCCACTGCTCCATGCCCAGTGCAGAGGCCAATGCAGGGCTTGAACTCACAACCCTGAGATCAAGACCTGAGCTGAGATCAAAAGTCAGACACTTAATCAACAGGCTCCTCTATTTCTTAATCTGTGACATGGAATGCTACACACTACCTACTTGATATATTTTTAGGAGGAATAAAAGTAAATATTTTGAGTTCTTTTGAAAACTGAAGCAAATTTAGACTTTTCTTAAAGAAAATATATTGATCAAAGAGATCAACAGTCTAAAAAGTCCAAGATCTACAGAAAATAGCAAGAGTGTTGTTAAGATCTTCACTGGCCAACCCCCCCCCCCCAGGGAAAAAAACGGCTTTAGGCCCACAGCTGTACAGGTGAAGTCTCTCAACTCAAGAAACAGACCAATCAAATGCTGAACCATTTCAGAGAGGAAATGTGAAAGGCTTCCAAATCACTTAGACCAAGTTAACAGGACACTGATAGCAAAACCTGACAAAGCACAACAAAGAACTTTGGATCAAACTCACTACTGACTGATTTAGGGAGAAGTAAAAATTCTAAATGAAACACTAGCAAATAAAATTCAGCAATATATTAGCTTTTAATTTCACAATTATAATGATGGTTCAGTTTGATATTAGGAAACGTACTGAGATAATTTGTCACATTAATCAAACAGAAGAGGAAAAATCACAGGACAATCATCATAGATGTTAAAAAGGAATTTGATATAATCCAACAACTGATAAATGATTAGATTATGCTTCAATTTAAAATGGCTGCAAACCAAAGCTCACATTATACTTAAAATACCAGACACATCTCTAAGTCAGCTACAAGACAGAGATGTCCAAGAACATAAACATTGGTAGAAATACTGGCAAGAAGACAATGAAAGTATCAATAATGCAAAAGATGACTGTCTAGTGGGAAACCCCAAGAGAATCACCTGAAAAAGCATTAGTATAAATACAAGAATTCTACAAAGTGGACAGATTACCAAAGCGACATGTATCTATCAATATCCTTCCTGTACTAAAACAGTAGTCAGTTAGGTAATGAAAGAGAATAACTCATCCAAGCCAACAATAAATCCACTTATACATGCAGAAATAAGCCTTATAAGAAAGGCATATTACCTACACAAAGAAAACTATACAATGCTTCTGAGCAAAAGATGACTGCATGAAATGATACAAGTTATCCATACAAGTTAGTGTTATGTATAGGGGAAGAGACGCAGGAAGCCACAAAACTTAAAATGTCAAATTCCTTCTTAAATGATTTACAAAGATCACTACAATCCCAATCAAATTCCAAGAATTTAGTTGTTTGTTTTTAAGAATGTGAAAAACAGCCCTACAGTTGATCTGAAACCGCTCTTCGCAAGCCAGACTGCTCTCCGAAGAACCAACCGGTGTCAGTGCTCCCGCCACAACCCAGGGCTTCTAACTGCACGGGTCTGCAGGGGGTTCCGGCAGCAGGTTTTTAGAAATCTCCCAGGTACCTCTGCCGTGCAGGCAGGGCTGAAAACAACACGTCCAGAAGAGGGTGGAACTGGCAAAGCAAATTCTGGGATCTCAGAGTGACGAGCAGCTGCCCCGCCGTGTGTTAAAGGTCATCCTACACGCAGGACAGTGAGTTTCCCGCACAGGACACCCAAAGATCATCAGGACTGGACCCAAGCCCTGTATATTTGAAAATGAGTAAAATGTGGGGCGCCTGGGTGGCTCAGTGGGTTAAGCCTCCGACTTCGGCTCAGGTCAGATCTCACGTTTGTGGGTTCGAGCCCCGCATCAGGCTCTGTGAGCCTGCTTCCGATTCTGTGCCTCCTTCTCTCTCTGCCCCTTCCCATCTCATGCTCTGTCACTGTCTATATCAAAAAATAAATAAAACATTGAAAATGAGTAAAATGTAATAAAAATGGATGTCACATCACTGGTCGAGCGATATCTAAGTAAATGGTACTAAGGCGACAATTGAATTTGGAAAAAAACATACAGCTAGATCTCTACCATCTCACTCAAGTCAAAAGCAATTCTGAGTTAAAGATCAAAGATTTGCGGGGGAAAATACAGGAGAATACTTCATAATTTGGAATAGATAAAGCATTCCTAAACATGACATAAAACCCAAACGCCATACAGGAAAAAAAATGGATAAATCTATTTCTATAAAAACTGAAAACATCCATTTGGTAAAAAACATAGACTATCAAATTTTAAAACCTAAGTACCCATATGCCTGGCAAAACAGACTCAGCAAATAAAAAAGAGGGGAAACCTTCCATTTATTAAAAGGTTTTAATTTTTAACATACAAAAAATATTAAGAATATAAACCAAGAAAAAAGAAAATGTAACAAAAAAACAAAAAATATAAACAGCACAATACAAATTCCCAGGAACTCATGAAAAGACATTTCTGCCTAAGAGACAATTTGGCTAAGAGAAGGGCAAGTCAGTAAAAGGACAGTTACTATCAGTGCTGGTGAGAACCCAGGAGACAGGGACTCCCCTGCTCCCGGTGAGGGTGTACATCCGCATGTTCACGGAGAGTATCTGACAACAGCTTTGCTTACTTAACGTGTCAGTATCCCGGGGCGCCTGGGTGGCTCCGTTAAGCATCCGACTCCTGATTTCTGCTCAGGTCATGATCTCACGGTCCGTGAGAACAACCCCCATGTTGAGTTCAGCATTGGTGGCATGGAGCCTGCTCGGAATTCTCTCTCACTCCCTCCCTCCCTCCCTCTCTCTCAAAATAAACAAACTTAAAAAGAAAAAAAAAATGTCAGTATCCTTTAATGCATAAGTTCCACTACCAAGGATTTATCTACCAGATACACTCAGCTGGGCAAAAATGTATATATAAGTCAAAATTGTTATTATCAGCAAAACACTGGAAACAACCTAAACGGACAGCCATTAGGGCATTAGTCAAATAAATTAAGATATACCCAAATCAGGGACATTTTAAATTTTATCATTTTTTAAATGTTTATTTATTTTTGAGACAGAGAGACACTGAGTGTGAGAAGGGGAGGGTCAGAGAGAGAGGGAGACACAGAATCAGAAGCAGGCTCCAGGCTCTGAGCTGTCAGCACAGCTGACTCAGGGCTCGAACTGTGAGATCATGACCTGAGCTGAAGTCAGCCACTTAACTGACTGAGCCACCCAGGTGCCCCCACCATTGCATTTTAAAAACTTATTTGGGGGACACCTGGGTGGCTCAGTCGGTTAACCATATGATTTTGGCTCAGGTCATGATCTTGCAGTTCATGGGTTCAGGCACCGCATCAGGCTCTGTGCTGACAGCTCAGAGCCTGAAGCCTGCTTCTGATTCTGGGTCTCCCTCTCTCTCCCCCTCCCCCACACGCTTGGTCTCTTTCTCAAAAATAATATATAGAAACATAAAAAAATTTTTTTAATCTTATTTGGCTTAAAACACACTATCTCTTGCTCTTCCTATTTGTCCATCACTATTCTTTGTTCCACCCAAAGGCCATGACAACCTTCCAGAAAACACCAGTCCCAGTCCTGCCTTCGCCATCAGCCTCTCTGGGAGGCTGTTCCTATAGGGCACAGAGATGGCAGTCTCCACCACACCAATATGGCTTCCTTTCCACACGGTGTGAACACTCGCGAAGTCTGTCGGAAAGATCACTCTGCACAAAGGAATGAAAACTCTGGGCAGCCAGAGGAGCACGGAATGACACAGAGGGACCAACAAAGCCCAGACAATAGGACACCGCCCAGAACTAAGAGACGAAACAACCAGATTCTTCAACAAATGAATTGTCAGGATCCTAGAGATTAATAGATTCTTAAGAGCCGTATCAACTGAATTATTGTTCAGATTTTAAGGGGAAAAACCCTACAAAAACAAATGATGACACAGGAGACCCCAGAAGTCGGACTTATCGAGTAGAGCTCGAAGCTGTTCCCATGTGAGAGGGGCGCTGGGTTCCCGTATACCAGATCCAACTCTTGGAAGAAGCATTACCAACGGCTCACCAAGTCTGATCAAGGAGCCAAGATGCCTTCTGTGGGGGAGGGAGTCTTGATGTCAAAACTACTTTCATAAAATACGAAGACATCATTGCCTTTTTTTATCTCATTCCCTCACGAAAACATAGAGGCACTTTCCAGAAGCTCTGTAACATATGTGATACCACTGTGCTTAACAGCTAATGGAATGTGTGCCTGGTATTCAAAATTCTGTTTCAGTATTTAATGTGGCAAATATTGACAGATATAATGCACATTTTAAAGAAATCTTAAGGCTCTCAACAGTGGTTAACATTATCCAGGAGTCCTAAGACCAAAATGTTTGAGAACCCTTGCATTAAACTATTATGCGTACTTTTGCAGAGAACTTAAAATCCTCCCAAATAAAAAATATTTTGTAACTTTTCCTGTAACTCCATGGGGTAGCATGCAGTGAGGAATGAACTGGGACTGAGCAAGTATGACGCGGACTATGAGCCGTAAACCCACAGAAACCCCTTCTCAACCGACCGCTAGAACGCAGGTGTCCTCGGCAGATTCCAGGGACAACTAAAATTGAACTTCACATTCCCCTTCAACAACATTTCAAAGAGATAAATGCAATTTTAATGTTTGGAATTACAAGTGACTGTTGAGCAATGTAAGGGTCTGAAGCCCCGACCCCCCTGAAAACTGGCATAAAACTTTGGACTTCCTGAAAACGTAACTACTAATAGCCCACTACTGACCGGAAGCCTTGCCAATAGCATAAACAGTTGTTTAACACACGTTTTGTACGTTATATGTATGTATTACCTACTGTTTTCTTAAAATAAAACAAGCTAGAGGAAAGAAAACATTATTAACAAAATCTTAAGAAAAACACATTTACAGTACTGTATTTACGGAAAAACCCCACCCATATATAGACTCACATTAGTTCAAACCTGTGTTGTTCAAGGGTCAGCTGTACTTCGTTTTTATCTCCAAATTAAAAAACAGTGCCCTCCTTTCCTAAGAGGGTCCTCGGGCTTCCTACGCGTCTCCTAACGCCCCCAGGAGTCTAGTGGAGAGACTGTGTGCCACCCTTCCTTCTCCTTCTCCTTCACGGGGACTAATCAAATTCAAGCAACAGCCCGAACGACTCTACTGTTCTAGAATTTGCTGTTCCAAATACCACCTGAAATAGATACTCCGGTGGCTGCCGCTGAGGAACCTCGGTCCCGGGGCGTCTGCGGGGTCTGCTCCCTCCCTAAGAACCAGCCTGCCCTCCGCCTGCCAGCTCCCCTCTTTCCCAGGCCTCTCGTAGGATCTCCTCGGCTTCTCCCTTCCCTGCTTCCACCCCCCCCCCACGCCCACTGCACGCCGGTGGTGCCCAGTGGCAGCAAGCCAGGGCACAGCCCTCGGCCCACGGACCCCACTCTGGGAACCACAGCTCTCGAGTCTGTCCTGAGACCCGAAGGCCCGCGCTGCCCGGGCTCCGCCGCCTCTTCCCCGTTGCCCATGGCAGGCAGCCCAGCAGCCCGGAACGCAGCTCCTTCGCTGGTAAAATGGGGACTGTGGCCAGAGACACTTCGCCGGGCAAGTGTCAAGAGGAAAGGGTACAGGGAGCGAGAGCGCCGTCGGCAGGGTGAAGGCGGGACAGAGCAGCCTCAACGAGAGTCAGGGACGTGACAAAAAGCTGATTCCCAGAAGGTGCCTCTTTCAACCACGTGGTCCTATTTGCACACATTTTTCTCAGAGGCTGAAAAGTGGCAATTAGTCCCAATTCGTTCCCGACGTTTTCAACTTCAAGTGCAG
This sequence comes from Mungos mungo, assembly GCA_004023785.1. Classification (NCBI taxonomy): domain Eukaryota; kingdom Metazoa; phylum Chordata; class Mammalia; order Carnivora; family Herpestidae; genus Mungos; species Mungos mungo. The sequence goes on from PISW01002064.1 coordinate 145,835, forward strand.
GCTGCGCTACTGCTGCACCTTCAGCGGTTCCCGCCATACTAGATTTTATTTGACTTTATTTTCTTAGTATTTTATTTTAGAAAGAGAGCATGCATGCGTGGGGGAGGGGGCAGAGGCAAAGAGAGACAGAATCCCCAGCAGGCCCCACACTTAAGTGCAGAGCCCAAAGTGGGGCTCAATCCCGAGACCCTGGGATCATGACCTGAGCCGAAATCAAGAGTCGGACATTCAACTGACTGAGCCCCCACACCCCCCAAGAGTCCCCACGTTTAGGTCAGGGGAAGAGGTCCTCCTCTGGGCTCCAGATCCCAGCTGGCCCTCCTCCACCCTGAAGGGCAGAGGGAAAGACGGAAGGAGCAGGAACGTGGCGCTCACCGCGAGGTACGCTGGGAAGGAGGAGCCCCCGCCCCCCAGGGGAGGAAGCGTTCAGAGCACCAGCTCACTTACCTTGGTCATGCCTCCTGCCTGCGCCGTGTTCAGTCCTGCGTGACTGGCCATTTGCGGCGAGACCTGCGTCAAGGTCTCGGCCAGCACGCTGCTCGAGGCCGCCTGCATGGCGGGCGCTGCATACGGCATCCCGGCTCCCCTTCCTCTGCCGGCTGCCCCCAGAGAGCCATTCATGACTTGCGCCTGTCCTTGCTGGGCCTGGTTCATTAAACTGTGGCCAGAGTTACTGTTGAGGAGGGCAGGGTGGGTCTGGTTAAAGTTAGCATTCATGCAGATCCCAGGTCCCGTCTGCGACGTGGCAGGGCTGCTGGTCACCAGCCCCACTTGCTTTTGTGCTTGCGGATTCAGTGCTTGGGAAGCAGGGGGAGTGGGCCCAGAGGTGCTGGCTGGCTGTTTGGGCAGGCTGGGGGCTGAAGAATCTCCCTGGTTCAGAGGGCTCTTGCCCATGGCACCCAGGCTGGCCATGTTCGCGCTGTTGGGCTGCCCTTGAGCCTGGCCGCCGAGGCCTTGCTGCACGGGGCTGCTGGCGCTCACGTTTCCCATTCCTGGGTTGATGCTGGAGCCGCTGCCTCCGCGCAGAAGCTCCGACAGCTGTTTATGTTTGGAAGCAGCATCTGGAACAAGGTTCCCACTGTTTATAAGGCCTAATTCTCCTCCATTGGGGATCAGTTCATCAGGAAGATCATTTTCCAAGTCAAATAATGATCCAAAATCTAGAAATTAAACAGAAATGGAAATGAGAAACGAAGCAACCGTAAGAGCTTTTCAAACGTCATTATGTCACTATGACCTTAACCCGAAGGAGCACCGCACCAGAACACTAGCCTGTCTTAAGAGTAACGTCAAAATGATTTGAAACTTCACTTGGGAAAATAAAACAAGGAAGACTACTCTTCAAATTCTAGAGGAGGCGAAGTTAAACAGAGATGAGAGGAGGGGGAGTCCTACGACATTTTATCGTATGTTCTAAAACCATAATCAAATCGTGTGGCATGAGGAGAAACGTAAATATACAAATTAAAGGAAATCAATGAGGAGTTAACCCTTCACCGAATCACGTGAAGATGCTCTGAAGAATGCACGTGTGTAAACAAGTAAATGGGCATCAGGTTAGATGAATAGCAATGTGGGGAAATTACACTCTAACCTTAAGTGATTACACAGCTAAAAAGTAAATTATTAAAGAAAAACAAAAACAAAATCCTAGCCTAAAGAGAAAATAAGAGTTCTCACAGTGCTGAAGCTGCAGAAAATAAAGACACATGGAGGAACTAAGAACAGTTAAAAGGAAAAGAACACGACTTGACAACTACTTGTCTGACGCGAGGGGTTACGGGCAGCATACAAACCCCGGGTGTGAGCACACAGAGGGTTTCCCGGTCCCCCTCCAAGTACCATTTCTCTACCGCGTGGCCTCTGTGTCACCTCCAGTCCCTCACCAACCACGCCTCCTTCGCCCCGCAGCCACCTGGGCACGCGTGCGCTCACAACGGACAGGATGTGTAGGATACGACACGAGCCGCGTGGGGCATCGACAGGGTGCAGACACCACGCGGAGGTGGCCCAGCCCAGTGGGCAGACCTGAGGCCCTGACCGCCTGCTTGTGAGCCCAGCTCTGCTTCTAGTTCCTCACTTACTAGCGCTGAGTTCCCTCGACTTTCCACGCCTCGGTCTCCTCCGTCTAGAAACGGGGGGGTGGGGGGGTGACCACGGCCACCAAACTTCCCAGGGTTTCATGCGGACTACATGAATTAAGTGTAAACCACTACAACCAACGGTGCCTGTGGGGCTAAGTGTTCCATCAGTATTAGCTGTTGTTATTACCGTTCCACAGTAACAGAAGGTCTAATAAACTACCATATAATATTATAAAGCACTACAAGTCTATTAAAATGATTACAAAGACTGTAAAAATGCAGGAAAATGTGCACGTTATGTAAAAACACGCAAATGACATTGTACACAAAAGGTCTTATCAAGTACGATTAGAACTGAAGTGCGTTCACGTGGGCAGTGGCTGCGAAGCAACAGGCTGAACAGGAAGCGGCGTCCTGGTAAGAGAGGGGGGGTGAGGAGCGCGCGGGTCTGTTTCGTTGTTTCAACACAGCCGCTCCCGCTCCCACCCCCGACTCTGAGAAGACTGACCGGTGTGCTCCGCAGCGGCAGGAGCCCCAGACCGCAGACCCAGCCAGCTGGCAGGACCGCTCCGCCGCTCCTCTAAGGAATGGCCTCCCCGTCCCAGCCACAGGAGCAGAGGGACTGGACGGCCACCCACCACAAGCACCTTCTTGCAGGGACGAGATCCCAGCAAAGGGAACTGAAGGCAACTTGGCCAAGACTGTTCTGGACAAGGTTCCCCTTCCTAATAGTAAGAGACGCTCAGAAGAAACTTCCCTTTTCCTCCCCAGATTTCACCGTGGAGCCGTGGCAACGTCCTCGGACAGGAGAGGAGACACCGCTCACACGCTACGTAAGGAAAGGATGAAGTGCGGCAAAACCACAGACGCTGGGGTCAGGAAGCCACCTCTAAGCTGAATTATCCACCTCTGGACCCTCCCTGCCTTCAGATTTCTCGTTCTGTGAGAAAATACAGTTCCTATCATCTAAGCCATTCTAGCTGAAGTTTAATGTAACGTGCAGCCGGAGGCATCGCGGTATCTCAGTCACGTCTACGGATGAGGTTCACACGCCTTCCTAAGGCACACAAGGCCATCAGGAGAGGCCCCTGACCACCCTCTGGCACCTTCTGACGTGCCCGGCCTTCCAGCCACAACACAGTGAGCTGTCACATGCAGCAGAAATCCTTCTTCTGGACGCTCTCTCTCTCGGTCACGACACCCCTCCCTCTCAGTCAGATTAAACACGGTGACTCTGAAGACTTTCTTCAGGCTGCCAGTGCGGAGCGGACCGTCCCTCTTTGCAGCCTCCGGAGTTCTCTGTACATTCGGGTTATGCACAGACCACCTCTAACACATACAAATTCATCCGACCCGACTAGAAGCAATCAGAAACTACTTGCAACTGCAAGGTGCCTGCGTGCAGTTCGTGTAGGACCTGTCAGAGTAAGTGCAGACAGCATGAGCCTTTCTTCCCAAGTACTGGACTGCACATCTCCTAAGAACAGCCTTTTACAAAAACACAGCGACACAGCACACTTCTGAAACTCAGGAAATTTAACCCTGCTCCGATACTTAATGTCCTGACTGCCCTTATTCTGACGTGGCCAGCTGTCTCAGTAACCCCCTGCGGCACGTCCGTCCTCCTGGTCTACGGCCCCACTCCGGGCCTCGGTGCGCCTCGCTGGCATGTCTTGGTCTTTTCATCTGGGAAGCCTCCTCAGCTTGTTCTTTCATGACTCTGACATTTTTGAAGAGGACAGATCATCTGTTCTGTAGAATGTCCCCCAATTTGGGGTTGCTTCCTCAAGACTAGAGGACGTGTAATTATGAAGAGACACAGGAGCTGACTCCTGGGTGCAAGAGACAGCGGAGACACCGCCACTGATCGGGGCTTTTTGCTGCCAATTACCAGCTTTCCGCATCTCAACGTGGTTTGGTGGGTTCCATTCCATACCTTTCATGGCACTGTGTTGTCCTGAATTTGGAAATTCACTGAAGTCTCCGTATACAAAGAACACATTAAAAGAAAAAAGAAAAGAGAACAAGGGAACAGAACACATGAAATACAGTAAAAAGAAAACAAAACAACTCTCCAACGTAACTAATGTTTTTGTTGCCTTCCAGACTCTGGCCACACATATACGTATTTTTATTCATTCTTTTTTTTTTTTTTTTAAGGATTTTAAAAATAATCTCTACATAGACCCAATGTGGGGCTCAAATCACAACCCCAAGATCAAGAGTCACAGGCCCTACTGACTGAGCAAGCCAGGCACCCATACTCAGTATTCTTAAAAAACAAACCAAAAAATCCCAACAAAGCAGTGTGTGTGTGTGTGTGTGTGTGTGTGTGTGTGTGTGTGTGTGTATGTGAATGCAATGCTCCTTAATGTATGAACATGAAAATGAAACATCATGATGACAGAGGTAGAGTTTCCTTTCTACTTCCCAAGGCAGGGATTAAGAGTCGGTGTCAAGTACTGTAAATTATCAGAAGAAAATGAACTCCAAATATTTAATATTTAAAGTTTCGAACAACCCGCGCAAGTTCCCTGACCGGCTCTTCCAAGCGTCTGGAAGCACTCCTCCCCGGGGAGGGCGGCCAGTTAAACGTGGCGGAGTCAGAGCGAGGGTCCCCACTCCGGCGTGGGAAGAAGTGGAACGCCTGTGTCCACATCGTGGCTGAACGGACCCGCCCTGCGTCCCTGAACAAGCTGCCCCACGTCCGTGTGGCACTTCCCTCAACTGCGAGACAGGACAGTGTCCCAGGGCTCCAGGACGAAAGCCGGCACAGGGCACGTGGCACCACACCGGCTGCTTTTCTGATTCTGCCTTGCACAAAAACTGTAAAATATCTCACCTTTAAAGATTCACCCACCAACCTGCCGTTCCCAAATTTATCCGTTTTGGGTTTTTTTTTTTAATGGTTACCGTAGCCCGGCTCCAAGTGCACACGCGGCTCTGACCGGTGCCTCAGGGCGGCACGGCTCGGCTCCCCTCGGTCTGTGCTGCTCTGGCCTTCGGTCCCCCTGACCACTTATCTTATTTCAGTCCAAGCACACCTCCCAGCCATTAGGCTACAGAAAGAATGGACTAATTCTACTTTTGTCCTGACCTACCAGTCCAAACACACGTGAACACGCGTGCACCCGAACACACAAGCAAGCTCTTCTTAAGGCGACGGGCCCTCGGTGCTCACACCACCACCTTTCTCACTGCACTGTCCCCGCCTCCCCTATTCTCCAGTACGAGAAAGTGACAACGGAGAGTCAGCAAGGAAATCCAGGATACTGCAACATACGCAGTCATGCTGTCTCCACGCCAGCGTCCCAGCTCACAGGCTGGGCAATACCAACCCGGATCACCGGAAGTCCCTAAGAGTCAAGATTGAGCGTTGTCAGCTTCCAATCCCAGGCAGGTTCCCTCTCCCCACCAAGGGACTGGAGGACCCAGGAGAGAGCAGGCTGAAGCGGAATGAGGTTTCAGGGACCTTGCTGTCCAGGGGCTCACCTCTGGCAGGGAGACTCCTCTGCCCCACGGCAAACACAGCCTGGCATGCTTCCACAGCCAACAGGAATTTTCTCTCTTTGGGGCTCTTTGGATGCCAACCCAGAATCCGTCCCTCTCACGAAGCTGATGTGAGAGGAAGGCAGCTAGCGGCTTCCAGTCTCTGTCACGCTCCTACAAGGCCGGGGCACCCACAGCGTGGAAGGCTTCATCCAGCGTGGTCACAAGGGACCTTTCACTTCTAGACTGCTCAGAGAAACCCTGCTCCAGGAAACAATCCCTCTAGACACTGAAAGAGAAGGCATCCTCCATGTGTTCTAAGATCTATTCTTATTCATCATTCTCAGAGGTCAGTATTTCACCTTAAACAAGTGAAGAACTACTATCACGTACCCTGAAAAAAGCTCTTCATTTTGCAAATCGAATCCCCGGTAAGAGGCTGAATCCACCTCTCCAGCCTGTAACATTTGAAAACAGTTCTGTCTGAAGAGAGTCTGTTCAAACGCGGCCGAGCACATCATCCACAAAACACGCCCCCCTCCGGTTTTCTAAAACCTCCTCTTTCTCTACAACACCTTATTTTTTTTTTTCATTTGAATGGCAACTGGGGACCCAAATTCTCTGGCAGAACTGATTTTTCTGTTGGAATGTACGCAATCTAGCTGATCGAATCTTGTACTGGCCAGAAGTAGGGACCCTTCTATACTCTGCAGACATGAGTGAGCCTTAAAAGCATACTATCAACTCCCAGGCAGAACTCAGGCGGCTGTAATGACCATGACAGAGGGGTCGCATCTACTCAGTGCCTCACATAACATGGTCCCGTGAATCAGGCTCCTACAAACACCTTCATGCTGAAGGAATGAGTGAATTACAGAGAAGAGTGTCCAAGTTACAGGAAACACAGTATCAACTTTAACACTTGCCTTGTGTAGCCACAGACATAAAGTAGTAATTTTAACATTTATTACTACTTTCATAAAACAGAAACAAAAGGAACAAAACTCAGTAATAAATTCAGTTGACACGTTTCCCCTTTCTGCAGCCTCTAAGTCCTGCAGAGGACCCATCGGGTTACCTCTCCCTCCGGCTCCACCTCGCGTCCACGGCCCTCCAGCCTGTGGCTGATTTAATGGCATGAACACAGAACAGGAGACGTCAGCTTGAGAAAAACCCGAGGAGTGAGTTTAGACGCTGTCTCAGGTTCATGTTTCTCTGCTCTCGAGCATGAAACTCCCTGTCTTCCCCACCCATGCCCATGTCTCTCTGCAGCCCTTACTCTCGGTGGAAATGGTCTGCTTCGGTTTTTCTTTCCATAATTTCTTTACGGGTACTTCAGCATTACTCGTACTAGAACTGACTATTCAAATGCTTCTCTTAAATCTTAAGAATGCTAAGCGCTTTTATGCATCAACCCTGGAAATTTTTACAAAAAGAATGTTTAATTCTGGAGTCAAAACTGGATACAAAAATTAATCCAAAAGGGCAATGCAGTCTGAAAAAGCTCACAACTAATGAAGAGGAATCGAAAGAATGGTAAACACTTTCACAGGGTTCTTTTTTTTTTTTTTATATCTTTATTTTGAGAGACAGAGACAGAGGGGGGGGGGGAGGGGCAGAGAGAGAGGGAGACACAGCCTCTGAAGCAGGCTCCAGGCTCTGAGCGGTCGGCACAGAGCCTGATTCGGGGCGCGAACCCACAGACTGTGAGATCATGACCTGAGCCGAAGTCGGATGCTTAACCGACTGAGCCACCCAGGTGCCCCCTTTCACGGAGTTCTAATTCTTAGATGATCTGGGGACCATGCGAGACCTCGGAGGTACATTTATTACTACATTACAGTTAGACGCTCACAACAGGAGCCGCGGCCCAGTGCAGTGAGAGGGGCACCCAGCCAGGCCCTGACCGCTACCACTCTCCCTTCCATGTGTTTCCTTAGTCCCAAAGTGGAAATGAAAACAGCTCCTGCCTCTAGGATCAGTGATGAAAGCATTAAATTGTACGAGGTGGGCAGAGCGCTTAGCGCGGCAGGCAGCCGGGGTCCGATCAGGATCAGTCACGGTCCCCGCGCCATCTTCCGAGGTCGCTATGAGGACTGAACGAAACACGCACGTCAAGGGCCTGGCACCACATGCCCGGCACCGGGTCGTGCTCACCAACAGTCCCCTCTCTGTGGTAAAGCCCTTTAATTAGTAGTAGAATTAACTACCAGAATTCTACAATTCTAGCAGAACGAAAGCTTACTCTGCCTTGAAAATTCATGGGATTGTGCAAATAATGGGACAGCTCTTCAACAACTGAGAATTAAAGCATTTTTAAAAGAAAAACAAAGAAAGAACACCTTTTTATTAGCATTTAGGCCACTACAAATAATTTTTACTTGTATTTAAAGACATTGCCGAAAGACTTTTTTTTACAATGAATATTAGAAAATAATTAAATTCCTTCTAAAATTTTCTGTGATTCAAATTTTTTATGCAGATACACCACCCACTAATTAGCACAGAATAATGAGGTTTTACTTCGTTCTCTCTTTTTAATTTTTTTAATGTTTTATTTATTTTTGAGAGAGACAGACATGGCATGAGCAGGGGAGGGTGAGAGAGAGAGGGAGACACAGTATCTGAAGCAGGCTCCAGGCTCTGAGCTAGGTACCAGCACAAAGCCTGACGTGGGGCCCGAACCCACATCTCTGAGATCATGACCTGAGCTGAAGCCAGACGCTGAAACGACTGAGCCACCCAGTGCCCCTTACTTCATTCTCAACAGTGATCTTATACTGAACAAAAAGTCCTGTCCCTCCTTGGCATCGCTACCTGCTCACAAGCAACTCAGACTTGGCTGGTGAATCCCCCTCCTCCCAGCCTTCCCGCAGAGGGACCGCGTTCTCGGTCTCGTTCTCTGGACTTTAGGACTTCACTCCCTGTGGGGCTAACTGGGCTTATCTGAGACTCGAATAAAAGTCTGCCCCCCAGAGGATTATAATCCAACTGAGAGAGACAGGCCATGAATACCAAGTCACAAACTGGAACTGTTAACAGACAAATATCGGATTTTACAAACAAGTGAAGTAAGAGAATGAACGGAAGCAAGAAAGGCTTCAAATGGGAGGCAAACTCAGAGCAGATCTTTAGAAGGAAAAAATGTTGAGAAAGGGACACTGCAAATGGGCAGGGGTGGAAGCCGGGAGCTGAGCAGACTGAACAAGCTGGCCACCCTGCTTGTGGCGAGTCTCAGCTCCAGCATGACAGGGCCCTCTGCAGGTGCATGCACGGGACACAGGAGGGACAGACCCACCGGTCATGTCCATTTAAATAACCACTCAGCAGGGGCGCCGGGCGGCTCAGTCAGTTAAGCATCTGACTTCAGCTCAGGTCATGATCTCCTGGTTTGTGAGTTCAAGCCCTGTGTCAGGCTCTGTGCTGACATCTCGGAGCCTGGAGTTTGCTTCGGATTCTGGGTCTCCCTCTCTCTCTGACCCTCCCCTGCTCATGCTCGCTCACTCTCTCTCTCTCTCTCTCTCAAAAATAAACAAACATTAAAAAAATTGCTCATCATACACAGCAGAGTATAGGTCAAAAAATAAAACCCAGATTCTACTCTCTAGTATAACTAAGCCTCATGTTAAGGTTTATAAGACAACTCAATTTATTAAGTTCAAATTTACAGCTAACTTATGGGACAAATATTCATGTTTCCAAAGGATCCATCCAGGGGGCTCTTTTAGATGGTAACCTGCCCAGGAAGTACTTTTAAATATTTAAACACTGTGAACTATACTGCCTGAAGTGAGGGGAAGGAAACCAGAGTACTATAGTAGCTGAAACTAACCGAAAGAAAGCTACCGTACCTTAGAAACTGTGATGTAAATTAGAGGGGACATACCTGGTTTATAAAAACGCACTTCATATGATTTTTCAAAAGTCTACCCAAGAAAGGTAAAGTCTGCTTTGCATAATAATTTACTATTAAAACTTGAGCATTTTCTTTTTTCATTCACAAATGCATTTCATGGTTACTTTGCTTCAGGTATCAAGAAATCTCGTTTCAGGGTGCCTGGGTGGCTCAGTCGGTTAAGCATCCAACTTCGCCTCAGTCACGATATCACGGTTTGCAGGTTCAAGCCCTGTGTCAGGCTCTGTGCTGACAGCTCAGAGCCTGGAGCCTGCTTTGGATTCTGTGTCTCCCTCTCTCTCTGCCCCTCCCTCGCTCATGCTCTCGCTCTTTCAAAAATAAACATTAAAAAAATGAAAATTAAAAAACAGAAATCTCGTTTTCACTGAATGCTTGTTTGCAGTTTGCCCTCCGCTGAGAGAACCCAAGACAGTCCTGGCCGAGAGTCCGGTCACGCTGACCTCAGCCATCAGAGTCCTGCCGTGGCAGGCAGCCTCCTGTCCTCGCTCGTGAACTTACAAGCTCCAGGGAAGCGCTGCGCCCAGACAGCTAGGACAATTTTAAGTTTCCTAAACGTGGTTCATGTGCTGTCCCCCTGAAGGGTGGAGATTTTCAAGCCTTCCTAAGACAAAGGTGGGACAGAAGATGCTGTCATAGCAGCAAGCCACCACTGGACCAACCGTAATTCACTCAGCAGACTCTCAACGGTAACTTGATGGCCTGGAGCAGAGGGAGCAGAGCCGACCTCGCTGTACCCCACCACCACAGCTGAGAGGGGCACCCAGAGCCAGAGGGGCGCTGTAGCCAGCCGCCTATCCACTCTGCAACTCAATTAAAAGTCTGGGGACGTGGGGCACCTGGGTGGCTCATCTGAATGTCTAACTCAATTTCAGCTCAGGTCATGATCACAGGGTCATGGGATTGAGCCCCGTATCAGGCTCTGCACTGAGCATGGAGCCTGCTTAAGATTCTCTCCCTCTCTCTCTGCTCCTCTCCCCCACTCATGTTGTTTCTAAAAAAGAGAGAAGTCCTGGAGGAAAAGGAATGTCGGGGGCTGTGCTAGGATCCAGCCTCTGCAGAAGCAAGCCTAGACCGCAGGTCCAGGCCCCATCAGACGCCCTGGCTACAGCATGAGTAGGAAGCAAGGGACATCCAGAGACCAGGGCTCTGGCCCAAGTGCCGGGAGCTACAGCTGGCAGGCAGCAGCACGAAGTCAGAAGAAAGGGGGAAAGACCGCTGTCTGGACTTGGAGGGGTCAGCGTACAGGATATAAAAGTGTGTGGGCTATAGGAGAGCCATAACAGGAAATGAATATATGAAGTTCAAAAAGTATACCAACATCCAGACAACGGAATGTTATTCAGTACTCAAATGAGCTATCAGGCCATGACAAGACATGGAGAAACCTTAAATGTGTATTACTAAGTAGAAGGAGCCAATCTGAAAAGGCAGCATACTACACTATGCCAACTGTAGGACATTCTGGAAAAGGCACAACTATGGAGACGTATTAAAAGGTCAGTAGTTGGGGGGGAGGGACGAACAGGTGGAGCCCAGGGGGTTTCAGGGTAGTTAAAATACTCCATATGATATTATAATGATGAAAACATGTCAAGGTACACTTGTCCAAACACAAAGAATGTAAAACACCAGGGTTCCTGGGTGGCTCAGTCGGTTAAGCATCCGACTTTGGCTCGTCATGATCTCTGGATCATGGGTTTGAGCCCCGCATCAGGCTCTGTGCTGACAGCTCAGACTCCATGTCTCCCTCTCCCTCTGCCCCTCCCCTACTCACGCACTCTCTCTCTCTCTCAAAACTAAATGAACATTAAAAAAAACTTTAATACAAAGTTTAAAAAAATTAAAAAAAGAATGCACAACACCAAGAGTGAACCCTGGAGTAAAGTGACGATGCTGTGTCGTGTGGGTTTATCGACTGTAACAAATACACACTCCAGTGGGGATGCTGATGACGGGGAGGCTGTGCATGTGGGGGCGGGGCGTTATAGGGGAAATCTTTGTACCCTCCCTTCAATTTTGCTGTGAGCCTGAAACTGTTCTTTAAAAGAAGTCACAAAGGGAAACAAAAACCACACCATAATATTACAGATAAATTACATGCAACTGAGAAGTACAAAACGGTAGAGAATCACAAGCTGAAGAATGACCTGAGTGTCCATCAACTAGACTATATTACTAAACAACACACACAAAACGTCCAGTGATGTCTACACTGGATCTAAGTGTGCTGCTTTTCAAGCGTTAAGAAGCCACCAACATGCAAGCCCTCGAAGGACGGTCTGACATACAATGAAAACTGCAAGTGCATATCCCTTCCCACCATGAATCCCCTTTCAGGAATCTGTTCTATAGACATACACGTGTTAACTGCAGGACTGTTCGTTAAAGCACTGTCTGAGGGGAACACGATTGGAAATCACCTAAGTGCCCGTGGGGGGGGGGGCAAATTAAATCAGTTACGGCCCACCTCACCTATGGATACTAGCACCCAGAGAGGGACACGGGCGCTCTCCACAGACTGCTACCTGCAGGTCTGCAGCAATGTGTACAGTCCGCTACCTGTCCTGGGAGGGAAGCGAAGAAGGAAAGGCGGAAAGGGGGCAAGGGAACCAAGAGCAGGGTCTGCTTGAAGAGAGAAACCCCGGAGGAGAGCACAGCCCGCTCCCAGCGGTTACCGGGGGCGCTAGGTAGAGGGAGGGAGGCTTTCACTCCACAGCTCTGTGTTCTCTCATTTTTGAACCACGTGAATGAACTATTCATTTAAGTAATTAAGGAAATTGATTTTTTGTAAGGCAGCCCCTGGGGTGTCCAGGCCCCAGTGATTAGCTTTAGCCCCGCTGATAACACCTGGACCACTTCCAGTTGGAGCATCCGCAGTTGGAAGATGAAATCTGAAATGGGTTCAGTATTAGTTTAAAATAGTTTTAGTGTTCACAAGAGCTTAAAAGGCAGAAGAAAAGGCACTTTAAAGAAGGAGTTCTCAAAAACTACTATTTTCCCCCTAAAGGAATGTGACAATCTACAATAACATTTTGTACCCAATGTAAAGGTAAGATAGATGTTGCTCACATTGGGAAAGCTGACATTTTAAAAGAGTCAAAGAAACATCAGGTGGCTGTCAGATCCTGCAGCTTCTAGTACATCCGTGAAGAAACCTCTAATTGAAAGATTCTGTTAAAATCGGAGCTTGTGACAAAGGAAGTGATGACTGGACATCGCTCTAAAACACAACCACATTTTCTTATCTTTGGCTGGCACCTCTAAGTTAATTTGCACTTGTTCAAGTCATCTGTGCTAGAGGTTCAAAGGTTTTGCAACAGAATTAACCAAAACTCCACTTCTCACCGTTTACTAGATTCTTCTAACCACAAACACTAAAGATTTTTGCTTTGGATGTGATTTGCTTTCACTGGTTCTGTGATTTTTATGGATTTTTTTTTTTAGCATAAAGACTATAGAATTCAAAGCGGGGAACCTCCCCAAAACCATCTTAAGTTCCCCATCCCCAATAAAAACAATTTCTAGAGATTTCCTTCTGGAATCTATGTACACACACTTTTTAAATCCTAAAAAGGATCAGACTTCGCTCCTTTTGAAGGGAAGACCCCCTTCCCTCCCCCAAGCCAGCCACCGCAGGGGACTCAGCCACTCCTCCTGAAGGACGTTTCAGTCACCTTAGCGTTTTGTGATCTCCAGGTTAATGAGCTCAATGAAGAGGTCTGGAGTAAATGTGAATATTCTTGGAAGTCCTACCAAACAAGAGGCTGATTTTTACTGTATCTCCTCGGTGTACAAGGAGGTTGCTGAGCTAGAGACACATGTATACAGTCAACTAATAAGGAAGGTAATGAAAACCACAGGTTTTAGGAGTCCTTCCCAGAAACTGGGTAACTACAAACCAGGCGAGTACCGGCACCATGACGGGACGCGCGACATGACAACAGAAACAAAATCTCCGGCAGGCTTCTGGTCACGTGAGCTTCGTCTTCTGGTCACGTGAGCTTCGTCTTCACTAAACTTCAGTTAAGTTGAAGTTTTAACTTCAAGTTTAAACTTCAATTCTCTTTTATAGTATATGAAAACTCTAAAATCATTTTGTGTTAACTACAGCACCAAAAATATTTTACCATAAAGAAAAGGAGTTTTAGAATGAGGCCTGCTCTTCAAATATCGGGATTCCCGACAGCTCTGAGGTACTGATGGGCCCGGGGTCGCTGACACGGAGAGACACATGTCTTGTGCCGCGTGCGGGAACGAGCAAGCGATGGCGTGCGCTCCCGCCCGGCCCAGAAGGTTGGGGGTTCCGGAGGCCGGAGAGGGGAGGCCCCCTAAACCTTCTTTTGTGCCGCTTCCAAGTTTGAGCTCTACAAATATGTTACCCAGACTCTCAAAACAATTTTTTTTTAACTTTAAAAAAAAATTATGCTTCTGCAAAAATTTCCAAACCTCTTAAATAAGTGCATGAATTCTGATTCATGGGGCTTTTCCTCTCACAAACGGGGCTTGTGGGGAGGGAAGGCGGTTCAGCTCTCCCTGCAGACAGGAACATGAATGGATGGAAAACACACCCTGGGAAAAGCTGATTTAGATTTCTGGAGAACAAATCACAGTCGCTTCCTTCAATTACCCAGGACGCAATGGGTCTCTAAAATTTTGTACTGTTTTTCACACCCTAAAAAGAGAATCTGGCCTTCCTGGTCTGACACCAGAGGCTCTCTACAACCTCACCTTGGCTTCAGGTGTCCAGACTGACACCCCACGCCCTGCCCCCTCGGTGGTCCTTTCACAAGTTCCCTGGCTGCTGAAGCCTCGGGTCCTCGCAGTGTCGGTCGGAGTGCGCGATCAGACAGGCACCAGCAGGCCTGCCGCCGCTCGGGCCCAGAGGACGGAACCTCCACGCTGCGGCGGCACCGGGGTGAGCAGCATCCCACACATAATAAGCACCTATCACGGCTCTCAATCACCTAAGCATTTAAACCTCTGAATAAAAGAACGAGGTGGTACAGCTGAGCCTGGCCCAGGCCCACCCAACCCCCAGAGCAGGGCCACCCTGGCAGTCTGCCTCTCAGAAGCAAGACCGCATGGCCTCTAGATGGGAGCCCAGGAGGTATAAACCAAAAATAAAACCGGCTTTTGCAAAAGCTGTTGCTACACGCTTAGGAGTTTGGAATGTGCCTCCAGACCTTCACCATGGCCACTTGGGCTGTCCCCTACACCCAGGACGGTACTCACCACCCCCATCTCCAATCGTCTTCGGGTCTCTGTGCTAATGTCACTTCCCCCAGAAGGCCTTCCAAGACCTCTCAGGACAGACAGTCCTGTGCCTCCCTCGTGCATGGGACCATCATGCGGGCCCTCCCTCTGAGGCACCCCATCTCACCTGACTACAGCAGCCTCCCAGGAAGGCGGACCCTGGACTGTGTCACACTGTATTTCCAGGCTGACAGCACAGTGTAGTAAGGATTTTCTAAATGAGTAAAAAAATCCTAAATCTAAAGCAACTAATATTTTTTGAAAGTGTTGTTAAAAGATGGTCCCTTTGAAGGAACTCTGTCCTTCTGGTCATAAGTACCTCCAAGAAAACCATGAACAAACAAGAGAAGTATGTGTCCTCAGGGCTGTGCTGTACAATACAGCAGCCGCAGCCACATGTGGCTGCGAACATTTACATTAATTAAAATTAAATTTGAAATTCAGTTCCTGAATCACATTAGTAACAATTTACTCAAGAGCCACAGGCTGCCAGTGACTCCAGCACTGGGCAGTGCGGCTACAGACCGTGTGATCATCATCACAGAACGTTCTACTGGCCACTGCTCCCTTAGAGGCCATCAGGAATGAGAACACGGACATTTCAAACAGAGGGAATGGCCAAATCTACTCTCTTACTGTTGGGAAGAAATCAGCTTTTCCTTACACTTTCCAAGACTGAGAAAGTCACCAGTGCAAGCTAAAATAGCCAAGTATCTCCCAATAATTCGAATGACTCTCTCACAGATTTTTATTTTTTTTGAACAATATTAAATTTAAATTTATTTTCACATGACAAACTAAAATAAGGTATGCAAAGAGGATAACTATACAAATCTTGCCTGAAGGCAGTGATTTAATGAGATGCCCTCTCACTTACCTTCACTTTATTTTTTTAATAGTTTATTGTCAAATTGGTTTCCATACAACACCCAGTGCTCTTCCCCACAAGTGCCCTCCACCATCACCACCACCTCTTTCCCCCCCCTCCCCCTCCCCCTTCAATCCTTGGTTCGGTTTCAGTATTCAATAGTCTCTCAAGTTTTGCCTTCTTCTCTCTCCCCAACTCTTTCCCTCTTCCCCTCCCCCTGGTCCTCCATTAGGTTTCTCCTGGTCTCCTGTTAGACCTATGAGTGCAAACATATGGTATCTGTCCTTCTCCGTCTGACTTATTTCACTTAGCATGACACCCTCGAGGTCCATCCACTTTCCTACAAATGGCCAGATTTCATTCTTTCTCATTGCCATGTAGTACTCCATTGTATATATAAACCACATCTTCTTAATCCACTCATCAGGTGATGGGCATTTAGGTTCTTTCCATGTTTTGGCTATTGTTGACATTGCTGCTATGAACATTTCTCACAGATTTTTAAAGAGGAGTTCAACCCTGGGCAGACTGTGCTCTTCAAACAAAACCCAACCCCATTATGAGTAAGATACACAACAAAAACAGCACAGAAAGTCTACCAATACTTCAATGAAAGTTATTAGTTACTAAATAAAATGTAAGTTGTTAGTTAGTTACTAAATGTAAGTGAGATTTAATGTGAAGACACTCACAAACTGGGAGAAATAGCTTTTTGTCCACCATGGGACAATTTTTACTAGCAAAACCCACAAGCCACCACACCCCAAATACCTAGGAGAATAGAAAATCGTAAACTGCATTGAAACAATTTCCTCTGACAGAATCTGCAGGAGAAAAAATCTCCACAGCACAGCGAAAAGCTGTCTGTTCCTTCCCAGACCAGAGGGAGCTGACTGAATGGAGATCACACTTCACCGACACCCTTCCAACCCATCAACCTGACCAAACTACACAGCGATCCCAAGGCCATCTTCTCCCCTAACTCTGTTTTCTAGAAAAGAAAGATTGTTTTTATGATTTCTCCATACTTGCTTTTTCTTTTTTGCTAAGTCCTAATCTAAATCAAGTCCTTGTTCTGAAACAATACTAGAAAAACAATTCCATTTGGACTTCAATTTTCCAATAAAGAATAGTTTTTAACTTCAAACACAGACTGACTCAAGTATGTCAAACTATCACCCGGTCTGCAGGATTCCCAAATCCTGGATTCTAACCCATTCTTTTTGCAAGCTGCTAGACCCCTCACACCAGCCCTGGAGGGGGGAGGAGAAATGGGGGGGGGCGCGGCACCTTCCCACCTACTCAGCAAGAAACTGCATGGATCGATCGGGTTCTGGGTCAGACTGCTCACCTGTACCACCCCAATCCCCACCGGCTCAAGGGGAAGGACATGTATGATGTTGTCCCACACAGCTAAACGCCAGTAACAGCTGCAGCAGCCTGCTAGACACCAAGAACCATAGGCGCCCAATATACAAAACTGACCAAAGTGAAAATGGAAAACTCCAAGGGGGGAAAAAAAAAACCGTTTTAGAGGTGAGATCCCCAACTTCAAATGTAAAGTCACTAGCCCACGTCGCAGAGATGATAAGCCAGGAGCTGAGACTGTCCACTCTGACCGGAGGCCCTGGCTCCTTACCACCATGCTGCCCGTCTCCCAGTATAAAAAGCTCTGACATTTCTTTCAACTCTGAGTCATGGTTAGAAGGTTCTACTTTTAATCAGGTGACAAATACTCAAAATATTTTAATCCAAAGGAATTGGGTCAAGCTTTTATAGCCCATAATTGTCAAAGCAAACCCTAATTATTTCACAGATCTCTATAGCTCTGAGTGTCATCAGTTTGTAATCAGATATCAAATTCTCCTTTATTTAAATATTACACACGCCTCCCATAACAAATGGTCTATTTTTCTGGCTATTTCATGAGTTATTCGAACTACAAAGTGAAAACATGTAGAAGTGGTACAACTGTGATTTTAAAAAATCCAAACTATGCGGGGGGTTGTGCAAAGGGAAGCCTTTGAATTATAAAAAGAATCTGCTTTACAACAGAATCGTACAAGCCCACTAAACAGTTTACAACTATTAAGAAACCACTACTGTGCGTGATAAGGCACGGGTGTATTAGACTGGCAGGTTAAGAGATGTTCAAACAGCAGCAGATGGGACACCTAAAAACAGGAAAGTCAGATAAAATCAGGTGAAATTTTTTTCACCATTAGATTTTACTAGTCTTAGCCATAGTTCCTCTAAACAGTCCTTTAATTGAGGGACATGAAATACGGGAGAAACGGGATGAAATTCCTGTCTGTCCAAGGTTTAAAAAGAAAGGAATTCAACTTTTAGGCCCAGAGCTCAGAGACAGCCCTGCGTCCCCAAGTCAGAACCAGAACCACGCTGAAGGCAGTTCTTAGGAGGCAGCAACAGTCACCCTTACACTGTCTAGAATCCTGGAGGGGAAAAGGGGCCGCCTCTGCTTCGGTGAGTCCTCTGTGCACCTGTGGCCCGAGTCTCAAGGGCTCTCCTCCAAATCAGAGGGACTGGCGGCTGGTCAAGTGCAGGCTGGAGCTGGGCAACCTCTGCTCCGCTCCCAGGGGCCCACGCTCCCGCTTGGCCCCAGCGTCCCCAACAGCAGAGCGCAGCCTCCACATAAGCTCGAGCTGCAAAAGCCCCCCAATGGGAACTGTCTCAAGGGCTTAGATTTCATCATCAATGATGCGCTGCGATGTGAGAATTGTTCCTTAAAGCCAAGTTTAAGACTGAGCTGGGCAACTGTGGTGTCCGTTCCCCAGTCAATGCAGGCCGTGGACGCCCATGGCAGCCCTGAGGAGGCTGCCCAGCAACCGTGGGATGGCATTCCTAATTCGCCACCAGCCAAAGGCCTCAGCGCGGGCTGCGGAAGAGCAGGCACACGTGCTGAAAAGCACAGCACATGGCCGGGAGTTTGAGAGCTTGAGAGAGACTGTCTGGGACAACCAGAGGGCTTCACTGCGAGCCCTGGGCTGCAGGCCACACAGGCCACGCACGAGGACACTCACGGGGACGAAAGTGCTGTGAGCGGCCAGAGTGCTTTCCCAACGTTACGGAAGGCAGGCACGCGGGCGGATTTGCCCAGCTGCCCGGCTCCTCGTTCTGGCTCCTCAGGGGAGGCCCAGGAGGCACCAGACTACGGGAGCGGAGGGGCCCGCCAGCTATCACGGTGTGTGCTTCTCTTGGCCAAGCTCCCTGCCCGTGCCCAGGATCTGTCTCAGGTGCCACCCCCACCTCCTGCACACAGGGGCATTCAGTGAACCGCAGGTGAATACATGAAGCCCTCTTCAGATGGCCCAGACTCCCGCAGTTCAGCAGTTGACAGCATTCTGTATTATTTTCTGAAGTTCTGCCTCCAAGTCTTACTTTGTCAACACAGTTCTAAGCTACTCAGAGCCATCGATCAGAATCCTTTGTATACTGCTACTGCCTACTGGTACGTCGGCCTGAACTGCTCCTACATACACAGTAAAGGAACACAATCACATATCCATCTGCTGCTTAAATAGTCCATGAAATGGGCTTCAAATGAGTTAAGAATTTTCAGAACACACCACACCACCTAGTCTTTGAAATTTTAAAATTTCGAGGTCCTCCTATTTGTATTAAAAAATCTATATAATTGGGGGCACCTGGGTGGCTCAGTCAGTTGAGCATCCAACTTTGGCTCAGGTCATGATCTCACGATTCAGGAGTTCAAGCCCTGCCTACATCGAGTTTGCTGTCACCCTGTCAGCACAGAACCTGCTCTGGATTCTCTGTCCCTCACCCCTCCTCGAAAACTACCTAAAACATTAAAAAATATATGTACACATATACAAGGGTGCCTGGGTGGCTCAGTCGGTTGAGTGTCCAACTTCGGCTCAGGTCATGATCTCACAGTCCGTGGGTTGGAGCCCCACGTCAGGCTCTGTGCTGACAGCAGCCTGGAGCCTGCTTCGGATTCTGCATCTCCCTCTCTTTTTGCCCGCCCCCCCCCCGACTTGTGCACTTTCTCTGAAATAAAATTTAAAAAATTAAAATATATACATACATACGTAATTGAAAATGGAGACCAAAAACAATATTCGTGACTACAGAACTCTCGCCTACATCCTCACTGTGTTACACGACAGATCTACCTGCTCGTGGGCCTGCAAGGACGCATGCACATGGCTGCTGTCACTTCCAGATCGCCGACCCAATCAGAGGAGCACTTTCAGTAAGCCAGACTACAGGGCACACCCACTTTTCAGACGAGAAAATCGAGGATCCTCAGAGCATTAATCCCACATTCCATCAGAGTCCTGCACTGTGACCCAAAGGCCAAATCCCTGGCTCTAACAAGAGTCACCAAGTTTACTGACACACAGCCACACCCATGTGGGTATGTCCCAGCCCGTCCCAGCAGTTTTCACGCTGAAGTGGCAGTGCTAAGAGGCTATCCCAGAGACCGTATGTCATGCAAAGCCAAAAATATGATCTCCGGCCCTTCACAGAAAGTCTCTGGATCCCAGTATTCCAGAAGAAAGCTTGGGAGCGGTGGAACTACAGCCCTGCTCTCCAAGGCTCAGTGCCCAGCAGCAGCTAAGGCTCTGCTAAGGTCTGTAGTAAAGCTCCTCGGCTATTCCCGGTCTCTTAGGAGCACAAAACCTTTTTAGAGAAACACTGCACGCCTTCTGATTTCTGGGAATAGACTCAAAATGCTGGCTTCGATGGAAGATGGAAGAGGGGGTGTCCCAACTAGTGTCACCCAAGAACTAGAGTGGATTAAAGCAAGTTCCAGTAATCTTGAACAGCTCACAATAAGGTACATTTCATCCTAACCAGGAAAGGCATACTTCAGCAAAATCGCTTTTAACTCTTCAGTTCTCAAGCGATCACATACGGCCGCAGTGGCACCACTTAGAAGTCATAAAAACACAGCCTCCAACGGAGTCGCTGTCCCTTTACAAGTTGTTCCCACGAGGTTTGAGAGTTAGAGGCTCACACCCAAACGTCAAGCAGGAGTGACTGTCTGCTGTCCAAGTCAGTGTCCGAGTCGGCTGTACCGGGCGGCAGCCTCGGCAGGCTTTGTGCTTACCCGTCATCACCCATGAGCACCGTTCTGGCCCCTCGGTCATCTGAAAGTCCTCACTTTCCTAACGCGAGTACAAGGAAGCAAAGTCGAAGTCTCCACGAAAGCTTGCACTTCCTATTTAGCCAGAACTCAGCCAGAGGGAGAAGGAGCCCTGGAACATGGCCTGCTCCCCCCACCCCCGCCCCGCGAGCTGGTGACGGACCGCTCCCAGAGCCTCGCACCTGCTGGAGGCACCTACTCAAACCTGCCACACACACTTCGTGCTCCTGAATCCATGATTCGAGTGAAGCTCACGTTTATGGGTGTAGATTTACAAAATGAACAGACACAACTATTTACTTGAATCATCCAGGTTTGGTTCTGGTTTTGCCCTCTGTGGTGTGACTGTGGGCAGATCACCTCGCTCAGTCTGGATCCTTACCTGGAAGCGGCAGGCCCCCTCACGGGGTGCTGCGAGGACCAGGCTGGGGTAGGGGGGGACCACTGGAAGTAAAGCACTACATATACACGAAAGATCATCATTTTGCTGTAAAATGCACTTTGGTTGGTGACTGTATTTACCCCATACTTTCTTTAAATACAGTTTCCTTTGCATTTAAAAGGATTCACGTCATAAAGTATAACACAACTGCTTAAGAACACTTCAATAGCAAAGAATGAAATCGACGTGTGTTCAATTTTTGGAAGACAGTCTTAAAAAACTTTCAACTTACTAAATAGTCTATTTGTTGTATGTAAATCTGGCTTCAATAAAGCTGACCAAAAAAAAAAAAAAAGTCTACTGCTTGCTTGCCTGGATACGTATTTCTCCTTCACTGTTAAACCACGAATCCCTGCTGTTGAAATATACTAATATGCTGTTCTAATCAGGACGTATGAAATAAAGAAGTTTCCCAAACACACAGCTAACTACACACTGGACACACAGCCCTGCCTCTTACCACGGGTGCCATGTGAAGGAAGACTACATCTGGGAGAAAGCGTTGAGGGCTTCAGCGTAGAACAGGAAAATGCGACATCTCATAACATTAAACCCAGTGCCGCTCCAGTGCTGGGGCTTGGGTCAGGTCAGCAGCACTATTTTTCCTTCTTCCTCTTGCTACCTTCCTTCGGCTAGTTCTGCATCACCTCTGCAACACCCGGCAGGAGCCTTTCTTGACCTCCTCAGCCTTCAGAGACCCCCCTCCTGCCCGTCATCCGTGGCAATGACAGCGAACAGAGATGCCACCTTACCTCACCGGCAGGTTTTACGCACACCCACGTCCCCCTGCTAGACTGCAAGCGCCCTGCAGGGAGCACCCTGGCAGGTAAGCTCCCCAGTGCCAGCCTGCCAGACTCACGCAGCGGACACTGACGGCGCCCCAGGCCAGTCCCCACACACACGTACTGCATCATGGCAGTGCAAATCACTCTCATTTCTCAGGCCACCCAGGCCTCCCCCTGCTGCTCCTAACCCCTCAGCTCTTCCCAAACTAAGAGCTCCCCTCACTCATTTTATCACAGACACAGGAAACACACCTTGCTCCGCCTGGCCAGACATTCCCCCGAGAACCTCAAAAACACATCCCCTCACTAAGACCAGGTTGAATCTCTTCCTGCTTTCCCATCTAACCCAATGCCTTTACATCTTTGTACGTAATGGAATTCCTTTGGTCCTTTATTTGCTTAGTATATATCCTTAAGGTGTCTGTCTCAGACCAGAAGTTACGGGAGATGAAGTTGTACCTCGTTTAACACACTCGGTGATGATCCCTTCCTTGGCCCCCACGCTAACAGACTTGCACGATAACGTGGCGTGATGAATGTATAACCAAGGGGAGTCAACGTTAAGTATGACCATGAACTTCAGTCTTTAAATGATTTAAATCAGAGCTATCAAAAACTTTTTTTGTTCCACATTCGGAACAGAGCAAGCCCGCATGCCTTAGAAGGATCAAAACGGAAAAGGAAGGGGGGAAAATGTGGCCAAGAGGGAAAAATCCTTTCTGATAAACTGTGTTGTGACCAAGCGGCACATCAAGCAAGTACGTGGCCATCCAATAACAGATCTACCCAAAAGGCCATTCTTTGGGCTCCATCTTGGAAACCGCTGAACATACGTAGTTGGACAAGCCTTTCTGTGAAGTCTTGTGTTAGCAATTTGTCCTTCGACAGAAAACAAACTCTGCGACAACCTCAATCAACAACCGCAAAGCTGCAAAGCCATTCAGAAACTTCCCAGCTTCAGAAGGCAAGCTTCAAAGCTGCACTTGCCTGGCATAATCTTTTACATTGTTAAAGACTTCACTAAAACATAGCAAGATTAATGAAGCAAAATCTGTTCTGCAGTAAAAGGTTGTTACCACATTTCTGACTTCAGAGAAGTTGAGCTGACAAAACAACTTTATTAATAAAAAAAGTATTACCAAGGACTTTCTCTTCCCAAGAAACTTATCTATTCCCCTGCACCCCTGCATCATTTAACAAATTTTATTTAAACAAGACAAGAATCTCCTTATGGTGGATTTTTTTTAAATCGTTTCTCTCACTTCTACGATAATATTCTACGAATTGTATTAAAACTGAAGCCACAAAATTCAAGTTTTGTTTCAACAGCAGAACCAGACTTTTTAAACCATTACTAGAAAAACGCCAGTGGCCACAGAAACGCAGCTGTGTCTACGGCAAATCCGAAGGCATTGCTGCAGCAGTATAATTCAATTTGGACCCATTCATTATAAACTGATTTTCAGATGCTGCTACTCGGAGACCCTACTGGAGAAATGCAGGCTGCGCTGGAGACAGGATTGTTCGCAGCGGCGCCTAAGTTTTACTGCAAAGGAGAGGCTCTGAAAGAGGAAATACAACTCGTTCATAACGCTACCATGAACCATCCCAGAAGAGCACAGAATTATTAAATGAATAGAAATTAAAATACTCTTCTTAGGCAACTGATGGGATGACCTCTGAATATTCTCAAGGACTGTTTCAAAAAACGTTTTATTGAACATTCTGGCAAAAAATGTTTTTTCCTGGAGAAATCGCGATTCTGACATTCCTATGAGAATTTTTTTTATGCATCTACACTGTAAAAGCCACACCGGCTCAGATGGAGATTGCAGCCCAAGAGGATCTGCTTTTTACTTCATTTTCAGGTTATACCTCTGAAGTTAAACACACCACAGCAACTCTGAGGACGTCCCGCTCCCGAAGTTTGGGGTGGGGAAGACGTTATGACTTACGGGATCTAACCACGAGAGTTTTCGAGAGAACTACTCAACGTTTTCCCAAGGAGCACATTCCAAGAAACTTCTAAGTCGTAACTCCCGGGCTGGCTTCCGCTACGACGGCGCTGCGCACCGTGCTACTACTTCGGGCAAGACTTCGGGGGGGTCCCCCCAGCGGTGCACTTGCTCCGTCCCTCCCCGAGAAACGTACCCTCCTGCTGTCATCCCTCCAGGCAGCCCCGCGGGCGCCGACGCACGGCGGCATTCGGAGTCCCCACGAAGCCCCCCAGCCCGCTCCCCTTTACTTTTCCTCCGCCCAAGTACCGCTCGCCTGCGGCGCGCGGAGGGCGTCCCCGACTCCGGGCCGGCCAGGAGCGCCGGGGCAGGGCCGGCCCGCGCGGGCCCCGGCGCGGTCCAGCGACAAACTTCCCCTCGGCTGGCCCGGCGGGGTCCCGGGAGGCGGCCGCGCCGGCCTGCGCCTCCGGGAGGGTCTCCCGGGCGCTCAGCTGCGGGTGGGGTCCCCGGCCCCCCTCCGGCCCCCCCTCACCTGTGCTGTCATTCGCGGAGAAGCCGGGAGAGCTGAGTTTGGCTCGTTTGGGGTTGGGCGGTCCGTCCAGCAAGTTCTCGGCCATTTTCACCGGCTCGCGGAAACAGCCCCGAGCGCGGGCGGCCGGGCCGGCAAGGGCTCCGGGGCAGGGGGGTGGGCGCCGGCCCCGGCCGGCTGCGAGGGGAGAGGAGCGAGCGCGAGCCGCGAGCCGCGAGCGAGCGCCGAGGGAGAGGGAGGGCGCAGGCCGGGTGGGGGAGGCGGCGGCCAAATCTCAGCCACAGCAACAGCGCCCCGCAGCGCTCACCGCCCGCCCCCGGCCGCCGCCGCCGCCGCCGCCGCCGCCGGCCGCGGCCCCCTCATCCCCTGCCCGCCTCCCGAGCGCGACACTCCGCGGCGGGGGCGCCCCGGCGGCCCGGCCGCCCCCCCGGGCCCGGCTGGCAGCGACGGCGCCCGGCCGGGCGGCTCAGGCAGTCCCCGGGAACATGGTGCCGCCGCCGCCGCGCCGCCGCCTCGCTCCCCCCCCCTCGCCCCACTTAATTAATTCGCTCGCGGCCCGACGACCGGGGGGCTCCGGGCTCCGCACCCCGCCCGCGGCCCGCGGCCGCCGCCGCCGCCGTGAGGAAAAACAATGCGCGAAGCGGGGCCGCCGCCGCCGCCGCCGCCGCCGCGGCCCCCCCACCCCCCGTTCCGCCGCCGCCGCCGCCGCCGCTGCCGCCGCCGCCGCCGCCGCCGCGGCTCCGGGAGGCCGAGCCGAGAGGCGAGCGGGGCCGCCGGAGCGGGCGCCGAGGGCCGGGCGGAGCGGGCCGGCCGGGCGGAGCGGGGTGCGCGGGCGGTTGTGGGGCCCGGGACCGGCGGGGCCGAGTAGATCGCGCTCGAAGCCCCGGTCGGGTCCGCGACAAGATGGCGGCTGTTGATTCCTCAATTAAAAAAAAAAGAAAGTTTTTTTTCTTCTCTTTCCAGAGCCTGAACGGGGAGGGGGAGGGGGCGGGGCACGCCGGTGCGTCACCCCCCCGCGGCGTCACCACGCACGGCCCCCGCCCCGCCCCCTCCACCTGCGCCGTCCGCGGCGGAAAGAGCCGAGCGCACTCGGGCGGAAGGGGCCGAAGGCGCGGCCGGCGTGCGTGGGGAGGCGAGGCTGCCCGGGCGGCGGAGCTGCAGCGCCTGTGGGACGCCCGGCGCCCGGCGCGGCCGCCACTTTTGTTCTGTTTGCCGCTGGGCGGAGAGGGCCTGGGCTGTGGCCTGGCTGCGAGCCGGGCCCCCAGGCGCGCAGTCGGCGCCGGGCCGGGCCCACCCGTCCCGCCGGGCGACTCTGCCCAGTCCCGGTTCCCCGCGTTCCTGCCCGCGGCTCCCTCCCCCCAGTGACCAGCCCAGGCCACTTCCCCTTGCTGGATGCTAGCGATGAGTCGGGGTCCCTGCAGGTTACGGACACCCCGCGAGTATGTGCAGATGGGGAAACTGAGGCAGGAAGTGGCAGGGTGGGGACTCGAACTCACTCCCGCCAAGTGAAGGGAGAGGGACAGGAGACTCCCTGATGCGACGGAGCTTCCAGGTGCGACACCCTCATCTGCACGGGAGGCAGTGAGCGCTACATCCCGGGCTGGGGCGCGCTCAGCCTGCTCCCAGGCCTGGAAGGCCTCTTAAATCAGGGCTTCGGGCCTCGGTGGGCCTCGGTGTCGAGGGGGGTGCGGAGCGTCCCTGCCCCGACAGCCACCTGGCACCCCGCAGGGAGACCCGCCTGAGGGGCCACTCCCTGCAGGACTCTTCACAGAACGTTAAGGTGTTCACCTCCGTGCCTTATCTGCTCCTCATACTTGCCCCGCTTCATCCCCAAGTCCTTATCTGAAAGGCATCACCAGCAGCCCCGTTTCCTAAGCTAGAAACCTGTGAGTCAGCGCAGACTCCTCCCTTCCTCTCCACGCAACCAGTCTCCCCACGTCCTTTACCTGCTCCTCCCCATGCCGCTGCCCCCGAGTCGTCCTGCATCCCACGTAAGTGTCCCTTGGGCTCCGCATTTCAACCCACGCGGCACCAGAATTAACTTCCTGAAAAAAGGGGGAAAGAACTCTGTTTAAAGCAAATAGCTCCTACCCACAGAGGGGAAAAGAAAGATCGTACCTGTATAGTCTGTAAAGCAGACCAAAGCATGCATAGGTGTTTGAAATACAGTATATATACATGTGTATATACCAAAAGGATTGTCCTCTAGTGTCAAGACCAAGTGGTCTTTCTACTTTTCTCTGCTTGTTTTGTTCAAAATCTTGAGCTGCCCTCACCTTCCTGCCACATCTGTCTGATCCACTTTCCATCCATCTCTCCCCCATCACTCACTCCCTCGTATCCAGTCGTCCCCTAGGAAGTTCCCATAATTCAGGCCTTGTCATACTTTTGCAAATGCCATTCCCTGTGCTGATAATACGAATGCTTAACTCCAGCTCATCCTCCAGGACCCTCTACAAATGTCGCCTCTCTTAGAAAGCCCTCCTAGCCCACTTCAGGACTCCCATGGCATTTCTGGGCATACATCTTTTTTTTAGCCATTCATGTTTTTATTTCCATCAAATATCCCTTGGGACTCTCCTCAGGGCATTGCCACCGTGCTAATCTCTTGGGTAAAGAATAAAGAAGTCCCTATATATTCAAGGATGCCAAATAGCAAGCCCTAAAAATCATAAACAAGTATTCAAGAAGTCAGTTTGCACAGTAAGGCAGGAAGTGTATCAAGTCATAGGGTAACACAGGGCTGGCAGCATCCTATATCTGAATGTGCCAGTAGCGTCCCTCTTCCCACAAGTCTGTGGGTCCCTTGAGGGCAAGGGCCATGTCTTAGTCATAGTACACTGGCCTGCAAGAAAGAGGTTTGTAAAATTTGATGAATGAACAAATGAATGAATGAACCAATGCTGTTAGGTTCCTCTGAGCCCTAGAGGCCTCCAGGCCACTGAAAAGGATGGGCTCCACCTCAGGCAGTCCAGGCCACTCCTCCACAGAGGGCAAAATGTGTCAGGTCACCATGAGGCCTCAGCCAGGGCCTGCCTTGGGTCAGTAGGGACACCACCCAGCCTCTGAATCCGTCAGTAAATGGTTTACACAGTACTGGGCACATTAGCTTGCGCCCTCCCCCCACCAGTGGGCAGCTATGGCATGGGTCATGCCCTATTTTACAGAGAAGGAAACTGAGGGGACCCAGTCCTGGTAAATGACCAGGACATGTCAGGGCCAGGCCTGAAACATAAGTCTTCAAACTGTACACCCCATGCTCTTCTTGCCTTGCCCTGCTCAACCCTGAAATGTACCTGTTCTGCTTCCCCTTTTTCTAGTTCAGTTGTATCATTTTGATCAGTTCCTGTGGTACTTCCTGATATCTGTTTTTTCTTTCCTTTCTACTTCTTCTCCCCTAGGTCTGACTCTTGTCCAAGAACACTGTGCTCAGACATTGATGGGGGAATAGCAAGGAAGGAAGTATGGTTCCTGCCTGCACACTCTTAGCTGGGATCAAGGTCAACGCAGACGAAAGGGACACAACACTGTTAAGTGCCTTCTGTATGCCAGGCCGCTCTGCCTCACACTGCACTCGGGTTAGCAGTTCCCACATCCTAGAAGGGTCTGTACGACCGTCCTCATGTTGTAGGCGAAGAAAGAAGGCACAGCAGAGGGCCAGTCACCCAGCCACAAAGGCACTTAACTAAGGTTTGCAAACCAAAAGCTGCCTGCTCTTTCCACAAAACTCACCCTCTCCAGTTTCAGAAGCCAAACAAGCATGGAATCCCTATTTACAGAATGCTTAAGGGCTGAGAGAACAAGGTGGGGAGGGGCCAGAATTGGAGCAAGGGAAGATTTCCAGAGAAAAGTTCACTTGAAGCCATCCGCTGATGAGTGGACCAACAAAGCGTGTTAAGCTACACGATGGCATGTTATTCCGCCATAAGAGGAAGGAGGTACAGATACCATGGCAGGGATGTCCCTTGAAAACGGTATGCTCAGAGAAAGACGACAGTCTCCAAAGACCATGTATTGTCTGATTCCATTTGTATAAAACGTCCAGAACAAGGCAAATGCAGAAACAGAAAGAACAGTGTTGCTGGGAAGAGGGAGGAGATGGGGAACGGCAGCCAAAGGTCACGAGGTTTCTGTTTGGTGTGATGAAAATGTTTTAAAATTGATGGTGATGATGGTTGCACAACTCCGAACATACAAAAACCATGGAAATCTCCACTCTGAAGGGGCGAACTGTATGGTCTGGGAACTGGATGTCAACAAGGCTAGATTTTAATGTGTTGCCTTGGGAGGAAGGAAGACAGACAAGGAATGATGGAGGGAGGGAGGGAGGGACCCCCAGCAGAAGGAAAGAAGTCAGGGGTCCAGGTGGGAGAGCACAAAGATATCTGCTTTGTGGTCTGCCAAGACGAAGGGTCAGGGATGGGGGGCGGGGGGCTGAGGGATGAACCAGCAGGCAAAAACCGGGGACCAAGATCCACAGATAGAACAGAAAAGCAGAAACTGAAGGAGGGAGAGAGCTCCCCACTGGCTCAAGCTGCCTCCTACTCAGACCCCGGTGGGCACCTCACATTCAGTGGGCACAGTCTTCTCCCCACGCCAGCTGGTCCTCACGGGCTCCCAATCCCAGGACAGCCTTGCCCTGTTGTCTATGGGCTTTGGCACAGCTTCCTTCCTCCCCTTTCCTGAACCTTTCACCGCTGCCCCCGTGTCTCCCTCCCCTCCCCACTACAGGGACTCCTTTTCGGTAAACATGGTCTCCACAGTTAACCCAGACAACTTATAGAAAATTAACAATAGATGCTTCTGTCTATATGATTAAGGTCGGCAGTGCCAACATTTTGCCACGTTGGCGTCAGATCTTTATTTTATTTATTTATTTCAATCGCTTCTCGGCCTTTTGGCTAAGATCGAATGTAGTATCTGTTCTGGTCAGCTTAATATTTATTTATTTCAGAAATAACATGTCAGAGAGAGAGAACTAAAGCCACTTCTCCTGACCCTTCTTCCAAAGTCACCCCTCTCCTGGGGTTACCAGGCAAGGTGTGTATTTTTATTAGGTCTGAATTATATGAAATTGCCATACTTGACCGTTTTCACCCCTCCTGTGACAGATTTGTATGCTTCATCTAATATGACCTGTGCACACAACCATCAATAAAATTCATTTTGAATATTGAGATATTTTACATAAATAGCATATTGTAAGGTTCCTTGTGGAAATCTCTTTTTTACACCCAACATTTTGGTTTTTTAACAATTGTAGTAAAATACATATAACATATAATTGACCCCCTTTTTTTTTTGGTTTATTTATTTTGAGAGAGAGACTGGGGGAGAAGCAGAGAGAGAGGGGAACAGAGAATCCAAAGCGGGCTCTGTGCTGACAGCAGAGACGCTAATGCAGGGCTCAAACCACGAATTGTGAGATCCTGACCTGAGCCAAAACCAAGAGTCTGATGCTTAAGTGACTGAGCCGCCCAGGCGTCCCAGCTCTCTGGGTCCTTCATGAGGGCACTGCTCCCACTCGTGAGGGCCTCCCCCTCACAACCTAATCACTTCTTAGGCCCCGCCTCCTAATACTCTCACCCTGGGGACCAGGTTTCCACATAGGAATTTGGAGGGGACATAAACAGTCAATCCATAGCAATGGTGCACAAATATCTCCCTGAGACTCTGCTGTCAATTCTTCTGGGTGTGTACCCAGAGGTAGAATTTCTGGACCATGTGATAATTCTATTTTTAACTTTGTAAAGAACTGTTAGACTGTGTTTCCCATAGTGGCAGCACCATCTTACCGTCCCAGCAACAGTGCACAATGGATTCCAGCTTTCCACACCCTTGTCAACACTTGCCATTTTCTGTTGGTTTTTGTTTTTGT
This sequence comes from Mungos mungo, assembly GCA_004023785.1. Classification (NCBI taxonomy): domain Eukaryota; kingdom Metazoa; phylum Chordata; class Mammalia; order Carnivora; family Herpestidae; genus Mungos; species Mungos mungo. The sequence continues at coordinate 176,165 of PISW01002064.1, forward strand.
TTTCTTGATAGGAGCCATCCCAACAGACATGAGGCGGGATCTTCCAGTTCATTCCTTTTAACTTCTACATTGCATTCCATTCCAGGAACAAACCACATCATGGTTCTCTCTTCTCTTCCTACAGGACAGGTAGATCACTTCTACTCTTTCTATTACAAACAGGGCTGTATTCATATTCTTGTGCACCACCCCAGCCTGAGACCGCACCTCAGCGCGTCTCCAGGGAGAACGCTGAGAGGCAGGTTCCTGGGTTCAAGGGTATTTCAGACAGAATCCTGGCAGAAGGAGATGGCGCCTGTAGAAGAGACTATCTCGTGGAGGGTTTCCTAGAGGACCTACTTACAATGTGAGGACAGTCACTAGGATCGTCAGGGACAGGGCAACACTTCGGGGGCTGGTAGTGGATGAGCTATTACCACTATGAAGACAAAAGAATGTATGTGGAAAGGAATGCCGGCTAGAGTTAGGAAAGAAAGAAACTGTGTAGAGATGACATCTTCAGAGAATTCAGCTGGCCGGGGGTGTCCCTGACCACTCTCCTTCTTTCTTTCCCTTTCACTTTTTTAAGATTTTATTTTAAAATAATCTCTATACCCAACATGGGGCTCAAACTCACAACCCCAAGATCAAGAACTGCATGCTCCTCCAACTGACCCAACCAGGTGCCCTTCTCTCCTTCTTTCTGACCTCATGCCAGGCTGCCCGCTGGTGAACCCAAGCCCAAGGGCATCGCAGCCTGTTAAGCTCAACCCCCGGGGGCACAGGGCTGGGTAGAGAAGGCTGAAGAGTGTCAGCTGGCAAAGGAGAGATGTATGGTGCGTAAGGAACCCCTGTCTTCAACTCTAGTGGGAGTTTGCAATTCGCTTTCCAAAAACAGTTTTGTCAATTTACATGTCCACGGGCGCGGTACTGTGACCCACACTCCCACATCTTTGTCCAGACTGGCTATTGACCAGACGCAATAATTTCCCCCCTCGTCTTTAGGGATGAAATGATGCTCAGAAAAATTTTCATATGCTGCTCCCTAATTACTGATGAGGCTGAGCATTCTTATATACTTGTTAGTTGTTTGGAGTTCAAGATGCTAAGAAATGACCTGTATGTTCTTTGCTTGCTTACTATTTGGTGGTTCATCTTTCTCTTCTTCATTAATAGGAGTTTCTTTCTTTTTTTATTTTGAATGCCAATTCTCAAAAAACAAAAACAAAAACGAAGTAAATTGAAGATGTTTTCTCTTGTCTGTGGCTTATCTCTGCACATTTGGTGTCTTTTATAGTCTCCTGTTTTTCTTCTAATAATTTTATAGCTTTGCCTTTTCACATCTACGTTTGTGTATGGTTTGATGCAAGGATCAACTTCTTTTTCCTTGCAGAAAGACGGTTGTATTTATTGAATGCTTCATCCTTTTCTCTTTGATTTGTAACAAGAGTTACAAATCAACTCTTGTCTTTCTTGTCTTACTGGAACCTCCTCTTCATTCTATTCAGTTGGTCTATTTGGACTCCCCTGAACCACTATTACAATGTTGCACGTGTTTCAAATATAGAGCAGCTCTTGGTACCTGGTAAGGAGAGTGCCCCGCCCCTTCTTCCTTTTCCATTGTCTGGACTCTTCCTGGCCACTCACTCTTCACTATAAATTTTAGGGTCAGTTTTTCTACAACCATAAAAAAAAAAAATCAAAAATTTTATTGGAATTTCATCAAATTTGTAGATTAATTTGAGTAAAATAACCATTTTATTTTTTATACTTTTTTTTTTTAAAGCTTTTTATTTATTTTTGAGAGACAGAGAGAGACAGTGTGAGCAGGGGAGGGTCAGAGAGAGAGGGAGACACAGAATCTGAAGCAGGCTCGAGGCTCTGAGCTAGCTGTCAGCACAGAGCCCGACGCGGGGCTCGAACCCACGAATCGTGAGATCTGACCTGAGCCGAAGCCGGAGGCTTAACCGACTGAGCCACCCAGGCACCCCTAAAATCACCATTTTAAAAATACTGAGTCTTGGGGGCTCCTGGGTGGCTTAGTCAGTTGAGGGTCCAACTCTTGATTTTGGCTTAGGTTATGATTCCAGGATCGGGGGATCGAGCCCCATGTTGGGCTCCCTGTTGAGCATGGATTCTCTCCCTTCTGCCCTTCTTGTGTTAGAGTGCATGCACGCTCCCTCTCTCTCTGTGTCTCTGTCTCAAATAAATTAAAGGAAAATAGTGAGTCTTTCTGCCAATTAGCAAGCAAAATGAACATGTCACACAACACTATTGGATGTAATTTGCAAAATCCAAATTCTGGAAAGAGCTGTAAGAAACACAACTTGATTTTCCTTAATGAATTAATTTCAAAGAAAAAAATGACAAAGTAGATGAAAAGAGAACCTACAGATTAAGAAACTTAAGCAGTATAATAAGCAATTGCATGTTGTGTGGACCCTGATTCCAGCAAATCAAAATGATGAAACAATTGGAAATTAAAATACTGACTGGCAGTCAGAGAAAGACAGATGTCATATGTTTTCACTCATATGGGATCTTGAGAAACTTAACAGTAGACCATGGGGGAAGGGAGGGGGAAAAATAGATACAAACAGAGAGGGAGGGAGGCAAACCACAAGAGACTCTTAAATACAGAGAGCAAACTGAGGGTGGATGGGAGGTGGGGGAGAGGGGAAAACGGGTGATGGGCATGGAGGAGGGCACTTGTTGGGATGAGCCCTGGGTGTTGGATATAAGCCAATTTAACAATAAACTATATTAAAAATAAAAATAAAATAAAAGAGAACGTTCTTCACTTGAAAAGAAATACTGACTGATATGGAATGATATTAAGAAACTGATGTCGGGGTACCTGGCCTGCTTAGTTGGAGAAGCATGTGACTCTTGATCTTGGGGGCCATGAGTTTGAGCCCCATGTTGGGTGTAGAGATTACTTACTCATAAGTAAATGAATTTTATTTTATTTTAAAAGTTTATTTATTTATGTCGAGAGATGGAGAGGCAGAATCCCAGGCAGATTCCGTGCTATCAGCGTAGAGCCCAGCATGAGGCTTGCGCTCACAAGAGCATCATCAAGAGATGATGACCTGAGCTGAGACCAAGAGTTGATACTTAATAGACTGAGCCACTCATGTGCCCTCAAATAAGCAGATTTTTAAAAAAGAAGTTGATGGTAGTTTTTAATATGTGATAATAATATTGTGATTATACATTTTTAAAACAGTCCTTATAATTTAGAGGCATAGGCTGGAATGTCTGTAGATGGGACACTATGATGTCTGGGAGAAGTAGATGGGGAACATGGACCCAATCTCCCCAGAAACTGACAGTTACAGATACTGAGTGACGCACACACAAAGATTCATCATATGATTCTGTGTATTGTTGTGTATTTTGAAATTTCCATAGTAATAAGTTTCTAAAATATTTCTTAAATTTTTTAATGTTTACTTATTTTTGAGAGGCAGAGAGGGTACAGTCAGGGGAGGAGCAAAAAGAGAGAGGGAGACACAGAATCCGAAGCAGGCTCCCGGCTCTGAGCTCTCAGCACCGGGCCCTACACGGGGCTCCCGTTCACGAACCGTGAGATCATGACCTGAGCCGAAGTTGGAAGATTAACCGACTGGGTCACCCAGGTGCCCCCTCCAAAAGTTTCAAAATTTTTGAAATATCAAATCTTCCCATTCACAAATATGCCATACAGTTCATTTATTTAAATTTTCTTCTGTCTTGGAATAGAGTTTTATAATTTTTTCTATAAGGTCCTGCAAATCTTTGTCTGATCCAACAAAATTGCCAAACTGTCTCATTAAATCTAACAGCACTGACAATTTTTCTCTAGAATTTCTTGGATTTTCTATGTAAGCCATTAGCTCACATATTAAAAAAGAAAAGAAGGGGCGCCTGGGTGGCGCAGTCGGTTAAGCGTCCAGCTTCGGCTCAGGTCATGATCTTGTGGTTTGTGGGTTTGAGCCCCGTGTCAGGCTCTGTGCTGACAGCTAGCTCGGAGCCTGGAGTCTGCTTCGGATTCTGTGCTTCCCTCTCTCTGTGACCCTCCCCCGCTCACGCTGTCTCTGTCTCTCAAAAATAAATAAAAAACATTAAAAAATATTAAAAAAAGAAAAAGAAAAAAGAAAAGAAAATGATGGAATTTTGTTTCTTTTATCCAGTACTCTTAACTTCCATTTCTTTGTCTTGTTTAGACATGGCCAGCTGGAGCCTCCAGAATAATGGTGGATACAAATGATAGATGTATGTTTTGTTACCGACTTGAGTAAGAATTGTGTTTTCAGGGGGCAGCTGGGGTCCCCAGAATGGTGATTTCTGTGGATATAGTCATGCCATAAATATTTGGTGAGCCAGGCACATTGTATTTGGGATGCAAAGTGCAAACAAACCAAAGGACCCCGCCCCCCCAAACCTCACATTCCAGGAGGCAGAGAGAAGACGAACAGTATTAATGAGTAAAGTCTACAGTATGTGTGAGCAGGTGATAAGTACAATCAGAATAGAAATGGAGTGGGTTAAAGAATACCCACGGGGAGCCTGCGTGGCTCAGTCAGTTGAGCATCTGAGACTTTATCTCAGGTCATGACTCCCAGTTCATGGGTTCGAGCCCCACATTGGGCTCTGTGCTGACAGCTCAGAGCCTGGAGCCTAGAGCCTGCTTTGGATCCTGTGTCTCCCTCTCTCTCTGACCATCCCTTGCTTTGGGCTCTATCTCTCAAAAATAAATATTAAAAAAAAAAAGACTATCCAGAATGTCCATATGGGTGGTGGAGTAGGGTGGGGGGTACAATTTCTTTTTTTAGTAAACAAAAATACCCAATTTATTTTTTTACATTAACCCTTCTAATTTATTAGGATACATGTGAGAAAATGTTATGCTCTTTCATAAAATTCCCATTATTTCTCTGCCACTGGGAGTGCCTGCCCCACCACCGTCTCTGAACTTCCACAATCCTTTGTGTATCCTCTCTCTCTTTTTAAAAATTTGAATCCAAGTTAGTTAACATATAGTGTAATAATAATTTCAGGAATAGAACTTAGTGATTCATCACTTACCTGTAACACCCAGTGCTCATCCCATCAAGCGCCCTCCTTAATGCCCCTCCCCCACCCACCCCACCCCCCGCCAGCAGCCCTCAGCTTGTTCTCTGTCCTTAGGAGCCTCTTACGGTGTGTCTCCTTCTCTGTTTTTATATGATTGTACTACTAGGTATTTGGCCAAAGGATACAGGGGTGCTGATTCAAAGGGGCACATGCACCCCATGTTTATAGCAGCCCTACTGACAATAGTCAAAGTATGGACAGAGCCCAAATGTCCATTGACAAGTGAATGGATAACTGGAATGTGTGTATATGTGGTGTATATACACACAATATATACTGACATATACACTATATATTCTCAGCGATGAAAAAGAGTGAAACTTTGCCACTTGCAACATGGATGGAACTGGAGTATATTATGCTAAGCAAAATAAGTCAGTTAGAGAAAGACAAATATCATGATTTCACTCATATGTGGAATTTAAGATACAAAACAGATGAACGTAAGGGAAGGGAAGCAAAAATAATTTTTAAAAGTGAGGGAGACAAACCATAAGAGACTCTTAAATACAGAGAGCAGTTTCAAATAAGATGATTGAGTCTGGGTTGCCAAGAAAATGATATTGGAGCAGAGACGTGCAGGAGGGAAGAAGTGAGTGTGTGAACTCCCAGGACCGAGGGCACTGTGAGCTTGCAGCGCCCCCCCCCCCATAGGTGCCCTCGGCCGCTTGCAAAGGAGAAAGGGGTCAAATGAGGCTGGGGTGGCTGGGACGGGCTAAGTAAGGTAGAAGGAAGGGAGCTGATGGGGGGGGGGGGAAATGGACGGGCGGGAGCCCACGGCGGAGGTGCTGACTGCGTTCCTGGACCCCCTCCTTTTTGTTTGAGCTCATCCTCTATGCAGAGCATCCTGACTTCAACAATACTTAGATCCTCTGGAGACCTTCAGCTGTGAGTTCTGTCTCTCCTCGTTGCTCCTCACCCCTGCAGGCTCTTCCTTTCCCCTCTTAACCTACCTTGAGTTACGTGGTCACTGTTGGAAACACCGTGCTGCACACTGGCTCCCTTTTCCTCTGAGGCATTGCTGTCACCCTTGCCGGGCAAGGCCACCACGGGGTTCACTCCACCCCCTGCCCACTCTTCATTAGCACGCGGGAACTGCAGAGTCTGGAAGAAAGCCGGTGACCACACAGCTGCTGTCCCCTTGGGGACCACAGACCTCGAATGGGTACTCACTGCCGCTGGGCAATCATGCAGTTCTGAAGTGGCCCGCACAGTCCCCAAGACCCCAGTACAGCCTGCCCTGGTCCCCACCCTCCCTCTCGGCTGAAGGTGTCCTGCTCCGCTGAGCAGTCGAACCCACCAAACCCGCCACACGTCCCAGGGCCCCAAGCACATCCTCCTAAGACTCTGCCTTCCTGTGGGACAGCCCCTCAGCCCCCCTGCAGACCCACCTTCCCATACCTGCCGAGCACTCACCTCCCAGAAATCTCCCCAGGTTATCACCTTCCCCCTCTCTGGTGAATCATCCCCTAAAGCATCTAAATGTGCTCGCTCTTATCCCCTCTTAAAAAATAAAAAAATAGGGGCACCTGGTGACTCAGTCCGTCAAGCTTCCAGCCGACTCTTGATTTTGGCTCAGGTCATGATCTCACAGTTCATGAGACCAAGAGCCACGTCAGGCTCTGCACTGACAGCAAGGAGCCTGCTTGGGATTCTCTCTCTCCCTCTCTCTCTGCCCCTCCCCTGCTTGCATTCTCCTGTTGATGAAATAAGTAAATAAACTTAAACAACAACAACAAGAACAACAACAAAAACCCCACCCTTCTCTTGTTACCTCCTCCTGTCCCAGCTCTGGTTTCGTTGCAAAACACCTTTTAAGAGTTGTCCACACGTTTATTTAAACGCGGTGTCCCATTTTTTCCTCCAACTTAAAAAAAAATTCTGCTACCCATCACCCTTCCCATATGATCGTCATATCTGTTACTTCAACACGCATTAATAGCCCTCCTCTAACATTGTTATTATTACTTTAAATAGTTAATAGTGTTTAAGTAAGTTGTAAGAAGAAAACAGAATCTTACTTACTGTGTCTGGTGCTCTTTCTTTCCTCCTGCAGGTCCCAGTTCCCATCAAGGGTCATTTTCCTCCAGCCCAAAGCATGCCCAGAGCATCCCTTAGCGTCGCAGGACGGCTGGCAACAAATTCTCCCCGCTTTTGTTTGCCTGAAAATGAAATACATTCCACCCTCATTTTGTTTTTTTGTTTTTTTTTCTTTTATAGTTTATTGTCAAGTTGGTTTCCATACAACACCCAGTGCCCATCCGCATGAGTGCCCTCCTCCATGACCAGCACCCCCCCCATTAACCCTCAGTTTGTTCTCAGTATTCAAGAGTCTATAATGGTTTGCCTCCCTCCATCTCTCCAACTATTTTTCCCCCTTCCCCTCCCCCATGGTCCTCTGTTAAGTTTCTCCTGTTCCACTTATGAGTGACAACATATGGTATCTGTCCTTCTCTGCCTGACTTATTACGCTTAGCATGACACCCTCGAGGTCCATCCACTTTGCTACAAATGGCCAGATTTCACTCTTCCTCATTGCCATGCAGTACTCCATTGTGTATATATATATATACCACATCTTCTTGATCCACTCATCAGGTGATGGACATTTAGGCTCTTTCCATGATTTGGCTATTGTAGAAAGTGCCGCTATGAACATTGGGGTACATGTGCCCCTATGCATCAGCACTTCTGTATCCCTTGGGTAAATCCCTAGCAGTGCTATTGCTGGGTGATAAGGGAGGTCTATCAATAGTTTTTTGAGGAGCCTCCACACTGTTTTCCAGAGCGGCTGCACCAGTTTACATTCCCACCAGCAGTGTAGGAGGGTGCCCGTCTCTCCACACCCTCGCCAGCATCTGTAGTCTTTTGATTTGTTCATTTTAGCCACTCTGATGGGTGTGAGGTGGTCTCTCATTGTGGTTTTGATTTGTGTTTCCCTGATGCTGAGTGACGCTGAGCGTTGTTTCATGTGCCTGTTAGCCATCTGGATGTCCTCTTTGGTCCACCCTCATTTTGAAGGATATTTTTATGGATATAAAATTGGGGCTGATGGGTTTTTTTTCTTCCAACCCCTTAAAGATGTCTTTGCACAGCCTTGCATAGCACTCTGGCCTCCATTATTGCTATTAATCATTCAGCCTGCATTTGGAGTTCTGTTTCCAAATATGTCGTGTGTCTGTTCTCTGGACACTTTCACGATTTTTTTTCTTGGTCTCAGGTGTTCACAGCGCGAGCATGATGAGCCAGGTGCGTTTCTCCTTCCGCTTATCCCTGCTTGGGGCAAGTGGAAGTTGATCCTGTAAGGTGGTGTTTTCATCAAACCTGGGAGGTTTTCAGCCATACTTTTCTTAATTTTTTTCTGCCTCAAGATGATTGTCTTCTCTTTCTGGGACTCCAATTATATGGATGTGCAATTGCTTGATATTGTCCCTGAAGCTTTATTCATTTTTCTTTCGTCTTTTTCTCTCTTCTTCATAGAGAATAATTTCTATTGATGTGTTTTCACAGTTACTGACCCTCCTGCCGTCTCCAACCTACTGCCAAGGCTGTCCAGTGACTTCTTTTGTTTTCTTTTGTTTTTCTTTCTTCCTTTCTTTCTTTTTTTCTTTTCTTTTCTTTTCTTTTTTTTTTTTTTTTTTTTGGTCTTGGTTCCTAGAACTTCCATTTAGCTTCCTTTCACATTTTTAATATCTCTGACGAAATGCTCTATTGATAAACTCTTTATGACTACATTGTTTTAATTCATTGAGCATATTTCCCTTTAAAATATATTTGTAATAGCCCCTTTAAAATATTTATCTGCTAAGCCCAATATCTGTGCTATCTTTTGTTCAGTCTCTATTGACTGTTCTCTTTCTTTTCTTTTTTTTTCTTTTCTTTTCTTTTCCTTTCCCTTCCTTTCTTTTCTCTCCTTTCCTTTTTTTTTCTTCCTCCCTTCCCTTCCTTCCTTTCTTGACTCTGGATCATGGTTTCCTGTTTATTTGTTTGTTTAGTGATTTAAAAAATTTTTTTTTAATTTTAACGTTTATTATTTTTGAGACAGAGAAAGACAGCTTGAGCAAGGGAGGGGCAGAGAGAGAGGGAGACACAGAATCTGAAGCAGGCTCCAGGCTCTGAGCTGTCAGCACAGAGCCTGACACAGGGCTCGAACCCACAAACTGTGAGATCATGACCTGAGCTGAAGCCGGACGCTTAACCGACTGAGCCACCCAGGTGCCCCTAAAAAAATTTTTTTTAATGTTTATTCATTTTTTAGAGAAAGAGAGAGAGGCAGAGTTCAAGCAGGGAAGGGGCAGAGAGAGAGCAGGACACAGAATCCGAAGCAGGTTTCAGGCTTTGAGCTGTCAGCACAGAGCCCAATGTGGGGCTCGAACCCCACATCAATGATATCATGACCTGAGCCAAAGTCAGATGCCTAGCTGACAGAGCCACCCAGGTGCCCCATTGTTTGTTTAGTGATTAAAAAATATTCTTTAATGTTTATTCATTTTTGAGAGACAGAGTATGAACAGGGCAGGGGCAGAGAGAGAGGCGGGGAGGCACAGTATCCAAAGCAGACTCCAGGCTCTGAGATGTCAGCACAGAGTCCAATGTGGGGCTCAAACTCATGAGCTATGAGTTCATGACCTGACCCAAAGTCAGACGCTTAACTGACTGAGCCACTTAGGCGCCCCTGTTTAGTGATTTTTGATTGAATAACAGGTATTGTGATTAACACATTGTAGAGATGATAGATTCTGTTATCTTCCTCTGAAAAGTATTGATTTTTATTCTAGCGAACAGTTCTAGCCCTGGCTGATGACCTTGAACTTCTATTGGCTTGTTTTCTTACTTGATAGTATGAACCCAGGGTTTTCTCCAGCCCCTCTGACTTGGGAGGATTCAGCCTTTAAACTCTGCTTCAGCTATGGATCTTTTTATAGTTTAGTGTCAGATTTTTCAGAATGAGTCTAGAATACACCTTATTCTAGAGCGGGGTTTGGAACGCTACCATCCCTGGGCCAAACCTTCCCATCATCTGTTTTCTGTTTTACTAGAACACATCTACATTTGTTCACCACGTATGTCTGTGACTGCTCTCACACTCTAACGGCAGAGCTAGAGAGTTGCAGCAGAGATCAGAGAGACCACAAAGCTTAAAATGTGTAATATCCGACTGACCTTTTCCAGAAGAAGCGTGCTGGCCCCTGCTCCAGGGCACGGTCCTTACGTCTAAGTCTGGGGTCTCAGCTGGCCACCAGGAGTCCTGATGAGACGTCAGTGCAGGTGCTGTGCTCGAGAAGGGCCAGCACTCCAATGCTCCTCTTCCTTTGGCTCTGCTTGGCCCTCTTGTCAGGAGCAGCCGCCCTCCGGCAAGCCTGGGGCAGTGTCGCCCTGCACGCGTACTGCCTGTCCCCCATGGGCTGACTCACAGGGGGCCTTCCCCCAAAGACTTACGGGGCCCCTTTGCTTCCGAGCTTCCTCCTCTCCAATGCCTCACCCCAGGGAGTTCGCTACTTTGGGTTTGCCGAACCCAAGTTTCCACCTCCTCATCTTAGCGTGGCCACTATGCCCTTTCAGAGCCCAGCTCTCAGACGGGCTAGCTTGAGAAACGGGCCTGAGGCAGAGAGCTGGGCAGCGGCAGGGCTCACGCATGGATTTCCCTTCCCTTGGGTGTCACCATCCTGCTGCACCCGATGCCCAATGCCTGAAAACAGCCGCCTCATGTATTTCTCTAGTTTTATTATCAGTGATGTTTGCTGGGCCAGCCCAGTAGACTCTGACTTCCTCATGGCGGGGACTGGAAGCCCTCCATTTGTTCTTAAACCCCTTCCAGGTGGGCTTTCACCCCCGCCATTCCACTGGAAACTTGTCTGGGACATCAGGGACCTCAGAGTGGCTGAATGCCACAGTCTGTCCTCGGTTCCCATCTCTCCTGACCTATCAGTGGCATCAGACGCAGCTAAAGACTCCCTCTTCCATGATCTACCTTCTTTACTTCGCCCCCAGGACAACGCATCGTCCCAGCGCTCTGCCTGGCTCAGCTAGTCTCTCCTCGCTCTCCCTTGCTGGTTCCTCCTCCTCCGCGTTCTTGACGTGGAATTCCACAGAGCTCAGTCATTTTCCTTTGTCTTCTCTGTCTTCACTCATTCTGTTGGTGGTTTTATTTTGTCTCATGGCCTTAAATACCCCCCAACTGCCCATGGCTTCCCAACTGATACCTCTATGCCAGTCCCCTCTCCTGAACTACAGAGACAGTTCCGACACGGATCTCAAAATTAACATATTCCAAACCTGACCTCCTGATATTCCTTCCATGATACCTGTTCCACCCAGTGTCTTCTCCTTCTTGGTTGACCGCAACTCAGTTTTTCCCGTTATGTCAGGAAACTTGTAGTCATTCCTAATTCTTCTGTCTCTCTTGCCCCATACCCATTCATTAAACAAAAAACCCTCGAAGATCCACTTGAGAAATATATGCAGAATCCAACCCCTTTTCATCACTTCACTCCTACTTCACCTCTATTTCTCCACCTCACCTCACTACAGACTATATACAACTTAATATTCACAACAATTTTTTGAAAATCTAAATCAAACCATGACGTGGTTCCTGGTTGGCTCAGTAGGAAAAGAGTCTGACTTGGGCTCAGGTTATGATCTCATGGTTCATGAGTTCGAGCCCCATGTCAGGCTTCTGACGTGGTTCCTGGTTGGCTCAGTAGGAAAAGAGTCTGACTTGGGCTCAGGTTATGATCTCATGGTTCATGAGTTCGAGCCCCATGTCAGGCTCTGTGCTGACAGCTCGAGAGCTGGAGCCTGCTCTGGATTCTATGTCTCCCTCTCTCTGCTCCTCCCCAACTCATGCTGTCTCTCTCTCTCTCTCTCTCCCTCCCCCTCTTTCTCTCTCAAAAATAAATAAACATAAAAAATTAAACCAAATCATGACACTCCACTGTTCAAACTACCCATGGCCTTCCTCCTCCCACTTTCATTCATTCATTCATTCATTCATTTAAATCATTCATTCACATATTTAAAAAATATTTATTGTGGGGGTGCCTGGGTGTCTCAATCAGTTAAGTGTTTGGATCTTTTATTTTTTAACATTTTTTAAAAGTTTACTTATTTTGAGAGAAGCAGAGACAGCACAAGTGGGAGAGGGGCAGAGAGAGAGGAGACAGAGAATCCCAAGCAGGCTGTGCACTACCAGCATGGAGCCTGACAAAGGGGCTCGAACCCATAACCATGAGATCATGACCTGAGCAGAAACCAAGAGTCAGACACTTAACTGACTGAGTCACCTAGGAGTCCTAACTGGCTGACTCTTGATCTCAGCCCAAGTTCAGCCATGTTAGGCTCCACGCTGGGTGTGAAGTCTACTTAAAACACACACACTGAGCTCTCTATGGGCCAAGCACTCTTCTAGGACTTGTAATACATCAATGAACAAATCCGTAAAGAGTCTCTACCCTTATAGGGGGGTCTAGCATTGGGAAACTCTGATGAATAATGAACCTAACAAATAAATTCTACAGTGAATTGGAAGAGGATAAATAGCCACTGAGAAAAGAGAGAGCGCAGGGTAAAACAAAATTGGGAATGTGGAAGCCAGGGTAAATATTTTTTTTAACATTTATTTATTTATTTATTTATTTATTTTAAAATAGGGTCGAGGACCAATATGGGGCTTGAACTCACAACCTCAAGATCGAGAGTCTCACGCTCCAGACTGAGCCAGCCAGGTGTCCCGGACAGGGTAAATTTTAAGTAAGATTACCAAGGTAGACCTGATTGAGAAAGTAATATTTGAGCACCACTGAAGAGGAGGTCAGCTGTGCGGGCTCCTGAAAGAATGGACCCCCAGCCAGTGGGAACATACAGAACAAAGGTCAAAGGCAGCAGCAGGCACAATGCGTTCTAGGAAGAGCAAGGACGCGAGTGTCTGGGAAGGAGTGAGAGAATGGTGGAGGAGGAGGCAGACATAATGGGGACCTTGAAAAGGCCGTGCAGGGGAGTCTAAGGACTCTGGCTTCTACTCTGAGTGATGTGGGAACCACCAGAAGATTCCAAAGCAAGGAATGAGGTGATTTGAATTGTTTTAAAAGGATCTTTTACTTGCAAATCAGATATCAGATAAGTGACTTGTAACTGGAATACATAAAAACTATTATAGCTCCATATTAAAGGGTAAATATGGGCAAAGGATCTGAACGGTACTTCCCAGAGCAAACGCAAATGGCCAATAAACACATCTGTACTCAGCATCATTAGTCATCAGGGACACACAAATCAAACCACGAAGAGACACCCCCTCCATACCCACTAGAATAGCTATAATCAAAAAGACCAACACGTGTTGGGAAGGATGGGGAGACACTTGAACTCCCAGACATTGGTGGTGGAGATGCAAACTCATGCAACTACTGTAGAGTGTTTGGCAGTTTGTCAAAATGTTAAACATATAGGTATCATTTGAGCCACCAATTTCATTCCTAGATATGTCCCCAAGAGAAATGAAGACCTAGGTCTACACAAACACTTGTACATGAATCCTCACAGAAGCATTATTCAAAATAGCACCAAAGTGGAAAGAACCCAAATGTCCACCAACCGATGAACAGATAAATAAAACATGGTGTATTCATACCAGGTAATATGATTCAGCAATAAAAGGAATGAAGCCCCGATACCCGTTACGTGAGATCATGACCTGAGCTGATATCAAGAGTCAGATGCTTAGCTGACGGAGCCACCCAGGCGCCCCAACAAAGCTGTTTTTCAAAAAAGGGTGTCTTTGATAAAACAAAACAAACAAACAAAAAAAAACAGAGGAAAATCAGAGAAGGACAAACCAAGAAACAGACTGAACTAGAGAGAAGAAAATGATGGTTGCCAGAGGGGGACATGAGTGAGGGGATGGCGAAATACGGGGTGGGGATGAAGAGCACACTTACCGTGGGGCTCCTGGCGGGCTCAGTCCGAACGCGGGCGGCTCTTGATCCCAGGGTTGTGAGTTAGAGCCCCACGATGGGTGTAGAGATTACTTAAAAACAAAAAAAGTCTTACAAGAAGAAAGAGTACACTTATCATGACAGAGCACTGAGCAATGTATAGAATTCCTGAATCACTATACTGTACGTCTGAAACTAATATAAAACTGTGTGTTAACTACCCTAGAATTAAAATTTCAAACTTCATACGAGAATAAAAATAAAACTAAAACAGGATGTCTTTGCTGCAGTGAGGATAGATAGGGGGTGGGTCCGAAGTTGGAAACGAGAATTCCAGGAGCGAGACTAACATGTCGGGTTAGGTGGTAGAAGCTTGGACTAGTCTTCTCGCGGAGACGGTGAGAAGGGATCAGAATCCAGATGTTTGGAGGGCGGGACCAACCAGACTTCCTGATGCAGAGGGGAGCAGGGAGGGGGAGCGAGGGGGTCGGCATGACTCCAAGTGTCAGTCTGAGCGTCCGGACGGCTAGAGTGGCTGCTGACTAGGCTCCAGCAGATACACGTCTCCAGATTAGGGAGGCCACCCATGTCACCTCTGTGTATTGAGTTTTCAAAAGGAATGTTGAATTTCATCAGTTTTTCTGAATTTGAGGTGAATCTCTATATTTTTCCTTTGATCTGTGAATGTTGTGAAATAAACTAGAGGATTTTTTCATGTTAAACCTTCCTTCTACTCTGCAGACAAACCTTACATGATCATAATGTGATTGAATTTATTTGTTTTCCCAACTGTCACCATTTTTAGTATACTGCTGGGCTTCATTTGTGAGCATTTCTCTAGGACTTTTGCGTCGAGTGTTATAAATCACATTGGCTTGTCATTTTCTCTATTCAAATTGTCCTTGTCTCACAGAATCAGGCATGTTGCTTTCCCTCTTTCTTCTGTTCTTTTCTTTTCTGGAGTAATCTGTATGAGATCCAATATAATCATTCCTTGAATGGTCAGTAGAACTCACCTGTGAGACAAAAAGAGAGAGTGTATGTGTGTGTTGTTGTTGTCATTGTATTTGTTGTGTTTCTCTTATGAATAGAATATTACCTACCGAATCCATAATTTTTATGGTTAGGGGTTGCCTGGGTCGTTCAGTCAGTTGAGCGTCTGACTCTTGATTGTGGCTTAAGTCATGATCTCGTTGTTTGGGAGATGGAGCCTCATGACAGGCTCTGTGCTGTCAGCCCGGGAGCCTGCTCAGGATTCTCTCTCTCTTTCCCTCTCTCTCTGCCCCTGCCCCACTCACACAAGTATGAACATGCACTCTCTCTCTCAAAAAAAAAAAAAACCAGGGGCGCCTGGGTGGCTCAGTCAGTTGAGTGTCCGACTTCAGCTCAGGTGATGATCTCACGGTTCGTGGGTTCGAGCCCCACATCGGGCTCTGTGCTGACTGCTAGCTCAGAGCCTGGAGCCTGCTTCCAATTCTGTGTCTCTTTCTCTTTCTACCCCACCCCTGTTCACTCTCTGCTTCTCAAAAATAAATAAAAATGTTAAAAAAAATTTTAATAACCAAATTAAAAAATAATTTTTATGATAATAGGTTAATACATGTATTAATTCATTTTTCAAAACTCCCTATTTTATCTTTTTTTATTTAAAGTCAATAAATTTTTATTTAATAATTTTAACATATGATGGATTCCTTCCACTCCCAATCACCATGGTTCCTGAGTCAGAATCACCATCTTCAAAATAGCCCTTTAAATAAGCTTATTTTTTTTCCAATTCAGTTGTCACCATCAGTCCAGAGTTCTTCTCATTGGGCTTCTTCAATCTCCACTTAAATATGGACATACTTCAAGAATTCCTCACGTGTAATCTCTGGGACCCAGTTTTTTTTATGTTAGGGTCATGTTTAGGGTCAGAGTAGATGATCTACCTGGTTCTCAATTTCAAAATACCCTCAAAATTTGAATGAGTTCAAATCATATTCGCCCCTAAACGAGTACATCCTAGAACCGTACAGAGTCTTGGGATACTCCAATACCTAAGATTTTTAAAATTTGACCACTAGGTCTTCCAGTGTTTTAGCAGATAGATGTCTTGTAGTTCTTTCCACAGATCTAACACTTAGTTCTGTGAATAAAGGAAACCACACACATACTCTATGAGGCGTTTCCAATGATGTAGGTCTACAGAAATTATCTTTTTTTAAAAATGCAGTTAGGGGCATCTGGGTGGCTCAGTCAGTTGAGCATCCGGCTTCGGCTCAGGTCATGATCTCACAGTTAGTGGGTTCGAGCCCTGCGTCAGGCTCTGTGCTGATATCTAGCTCAGAACCTGGAGCCTGTTTTCAAATTCTGTGTCTCCCTCTTTCTCTGACCCTCCCCTGCTCACTCTGTCTTTCTCTCTCTCTCTCTCTCAAAAATAAATAAAACATTTTTTAAAAAGTCTTTTAAAGAAAGTAATTTGTTAAAAAAAAAAAAAAGCGTGGTACAAAGTTGTCCACAAAACTCTGATTTTTAAAGAAACTGCCGAACCTGGAACAATACTGCTTATTTGCATGTCTCTATTTTTTGACTGTCCATCAGTCTCACTAGAGTTTTGTCTATTTTCTTTTTTTTAAGTTTATTTATTTATTTCGAGAAGGGGGAGAGGCAGAGAGGGAAGAGCAAGAATCCCAAGTAGGTTTTGCACTGTCAGCGCAGAGCCGGATGCTGAGCTCACACTCACGAACCGTGAGATCATGACCTGCGCTGAAACCAAGAGTCGGATGCTTGACTGACTGAGCCCCCTGGGCGCCCCTTTATTTTTCTTTTTATAAAACAAACTTTTGCTTTTTTAAATCCACTTTTTTTGTTTTTGTTTTCATTTTCATTAGTCTCTGCTGCATATTAATATCAATGTAAATGTCCTGAACTCCCCAATGAAAAGGAGGAAATTGTCATATTGAGTGAAAAAGCAAAATACAACCTTAGACTATCTATAAGAAAATTAAAATTGCTAATTTCTAATTACACTTAAGTTATAACAACAAAGATAGCTACAAATGAAAGGACGGGGAAAGATCATGCGAACCTAATCAAAAGGAGGCGAGCGTGCCTATCTTCAGATCTGACAAAGGAGCTCTCCGCACCAGGATTATTACCAGGGAAAAAGGGGAACGTTTTATACTGATGAAGACACCAATTACTTAAAAGTACATAATAAAACTATAAATATATGCACCTGATAGCATAGCTTCCAACATATGGAGCAAAGACTAGTAGAACTGCAAGAATAAATAGAAAAACCGGGGTGCCTGGATGGCTTAGTCGGGTAAGCTTTTGACTCTTGATTTTGGCTCAGGTCATGATCTCATGGTTCATAAGAAGGAGCCCTGAACTGAGTGCAGAGCCTGCTTAAGATTCTCTCTCTCTCTCTCTCTCTCTCTCTCTCTCTCTCTGCCCCACACCCCGTTAAAAAAGAGGAAGGAAGGAAGGGAGGGAGGAAGAAAGAAAGAAAGAAAAATTCCACAGGTAGACTTGGAGATCTCAACATTCCTTGATCAGGGCGGTAATTGATAGAGCAAGCAGACAGAGACAGAACATGGATACAGACCTGGAATAACACAGTCAGCCAACTTGGCTAAATTAGCACTTACAGAACCCAGCACTAACAATTGTAGAACACACATTGTTTTAAAACACCCATGATGAGGTGCCTGGGTGGCTCAGTTGGTTAAGTGTCCGACTTCGGCTCAGGTCATGATGTCACAGTTCATGAGACTGAGTCCTGAGTTGGGCTCTGTGCTGACAGCAGGGAGCCTGCTTGGGATTCTCTCTTTCTGCCTCTGCCTCTGCTCCTCTCCTGCTAGTGCTCTTTCTCTCTTTCTCTAAAAACTAAATAAATAAACATAAAAAAGAAAAAAGTCTCAAATCCATGATGTAAATTTACATGCTTAGAAACTAGAAACAAGTGAGCAAGTTAATACCAAAATAAGCAGAAAGAAGGAAATAAAGAGTAGAAATCAATGAAAGAAAACAAAAAAAAAAAGAGAGAGAGAAAATCAATGATGCCAAGAGCTGGATCTTTGAAAATATCAATAAAATTGATAGACTTCTAGAAAAAAAGATTATAATTTTCCAATATTAGAGATTAGAGAGGAGAAACTATATATATCCTGGCAGGGGGAATAATAAAAGAATCCTATGAATGGGTGGCTGGATGGTTCAGGTGGTTAAGCATCTGATTCTTGACTTTGGCTCAGGTCATGATCTCATGGTTCGGGAGATGGAGCCCACACCCAGCTCTGTGCTGGTAGCACCGAGCCTGCTTGAGATTCTCTCTATTCCTCTCTCTGCCCCTCCCCTACTTGTACTCTCTCCCTCTCAAGATAAATACATAAATATTTTCTTTAAAAAATCCTATGAACAACTTTATGCCAACAATTCCAAAACCTTGGATGAAACGGACAGGCTCCCTCACTCCAGAGGAGATAGATTTCACGTCTGTGTCAGTTGGAGACATCATGTTTGTTGTTAACCTCCCAACAAAGACTACTCCAGGCTCAGGCGGCCTTAATCATGAATGTGAGCAGGGATTTAATGGAAAGAAAATGAAACTACATCCACACAAGGTTTTCCGGAAAACAGAAGAGGATGGACAACTTATCATTTCATTTCATGAGGCCTGTATTCCTCTCCACCAATATCAGGCAAAGATTACCCAAAAAAACCCTGCAGAGTAATATTCCTAGCGAACGTGGACACAGAAGGCAAATTTAATACATCATGACCAAGTGGGGTTTATTCCAGAAATGTCAGATTTGTTTAACATCAGAAAACCAGTGATTACAGTGGACCACCTGAGCCGGGCATGGTAAGCCTCCACATAGCTCCCCAGAGGATATCATGTCAGATCCCTGGGACCTGTAAAGGTGACCTGATTTGGAAAAGGGGTCTTTGAAGATGTGACTAAATTAAGGAACTTGAGGTGAGGAGATGGTCCTGGGTCACCCTGCATCCAGTGATGACAAGTGTCCCTCTACAAGAAAGGCACAGGGACATTTGAGACAGATACAAGGGAAAGCAGCAGCGTAAAGACCGTGGGGACAGAAGCAGAGATGTGATTGATGCGCTACAAGCCAAGGAGTGCCGGGAGGCTCTAGGAGCCGGAAGAAGCAAGGAATGGATCATCCCCGGGAGACCTGAGGGGGAGGACAGCCCCGCCCGCACCTTGATTGAGGATTCCATCCTCCAGAACTATAGGAGGATAACTTTCTGTTGTTTGAAAATGACTAACTTTGTGGGCATTTGTTACAGCAGCCTCAGGAAACTAATACAACTGACTCACAGAGGAAAATCTTACGGTCATCTCTTTTGAATAAAAATAATGGACAGGCGCGCCTGGGTGGCTCAGTTGGTTAACTGTCTGTCTTAGGCTCAGGTCATGATCTGATGGTTCGTGAGTTCAAGTCCTGTGTTGGGCTTTGTGCTGACAGCTCAGAGCCTGGAGCCTACTTTCGATTCTGTGTCTCCCTTTCTCTCTGCCCCTCCCCCACCCAAGCTCTGTCTCTCTCTCTCTCTCAAAAATGAATAAATATTTAAAAAAAACTTTTGTTTTAAAAATTAGGAACCAATTTGACAATAAACTATTAAAAAAAAATCAGGGACACCTTGGGTGGCTCAGTCGGTCACGCCTCTGACTCCTGATCTCAAAGTTGTAAGTTCAAACCCCACATAGGGCTCCACATTGGGTGTGAAACTTACTTAAAAAAATTAAATTAAAAAATTAAATTTAACAGTTTTGCATTACAACCTTGTGATTCATGCTTCCTGTAAGGCGGAGGTCAAGGCTGATTTATAACTTCCAGCTCAGTAGTTTTGAACACTGAAACATTCATCTGGGCTGTGTAATAGCCACATTCAGGACTGACCATCGCTGTTAGAACAATTTTTAGTTTTCCTAGTAGGAGTGAGCCTAAGCAGCACGCGTGTGGACGTCAGGACACTTGAGCCTAAGTTAGATGCTGCTCTTACAGCGCAATGTTCTGACAGCTTGGATACAGGTTGAGAAATACGCTTTTCTGTAAAACTCAAACGTAGGCAGTAAGTCTGTGATTGAGATGGAAAACACTTGACATGTTTGCTCATTCTAGCTGTTTGGTTTAATACTCTATAAGGCATGTAAGTGTACACTTTTTTTTTTTTTAGGATCTGGGACAAGCGTGAGCTGTAATACCAATGCGTTAGGAGTTTGGTCATGTTGTTCGTATGAGATTGCGAGGCTTTGACTTAAATCTTTCCTTGTATTGTGATTTCCATTAGACGTATTGTACCAAGTGAAATTTATTAAATAAACCTTCTTTTCAAACCTGGAAAAAAAAAACACAAAAGGAAAGAACTCTCAGCAAACCAGAACAGAGGTAGAGGAACTAATTCAGCCTGCTAAGAGGTGTGTACAGAAAACCTACAGCTAACATCCCATTTAGTAGAGCAAGACTGTTATGTCCCCCTATGATGAACACGAGGCATCTTACCTAATATAGAGGCCAAATTACCCAGTGCCGCAAAGCACAGACAGGAACTAAAAGGCATATAGAAATAGCAAAGAAAGAAGTAAAACTCTTTTTTCACAGATGACATCATTGCCTCGGTATAAAAATCCTAAGGAATCTAGAAAAAAGTAGAAATTATATATATGTGAGTTTATCAAGGTTACAGGATATCAGGTCAGTGTATAAAAGTATATCAAAGCCAGGGGCATTTCAGGCCACTGGGCAGCTCAGTCAGTTAAGCTTCAGGCTTGATTTCGGCTCAGGTCATGATCTTGTGGTTTGTGGCCTCGAGCCCCATGTCAGGTTCTGCTAACAGTGCAGAGCCTGCTTGGGATTCTCTCTCCCTCTCTCTGTCCCTCCCCTGATTGCCCGCACACTCTCGAAACAAACAAACAAACCAATGAATAAACATTATAGCATTTCTATAACTACAGTACCATAGTAACAAAATGCTACAGTAGCATTTCTAATAAGAGAAGATTAGAAATGGATACTAATTAACAACAATGTTTAAAACAGGATAAAAGTGTGAAATGATTAGGAATAAATCTAGCAAAAGGTGTGCAAGACCCATATCCTATAAACCACAAAACATTTCTGAAAAATTAAAGGCCCAAATAAATAAACCAGGAGAGATGCTGCTGTGGTCTGAACGCGCCCTCCCCAAATCCGCCTGGTGAAAGCCCAGTGCTCAGAGTGATATGTGATATTCGAGGCGGGGCCTCTGGAGGTGATTAGGACCTGAGGGTGTGGTCCTCATAAATGGGATTAGTGCCCTGATAAAGAGACCCCCAGAGAGCTGCTTAGGCCCTTCTTTTGAGAACACAGTGAGAAGTCTGTGGCTGGAAGTGGGCCTTGCTCTACCCTGTTGGCATCCTGATCTCAGACTTCAGCCTCCAGAGCTGTGAGAAACAAATTTCTGCTCCTTATAAGCCACCCAGTCTGTTGTATTTTGTGATAGCAGCCCAAGTGGACTGAGGCAGATATTGTGTTCAAGAACTAGAAGTCTCAGGGTGCCTGGGTGGCTCAGTCAGTTAAGCATCTGACTTCGGCTCAAGTTCTCGCAGTTTGTGATTTCGAGACCCGTGTCAGGATCTGTGCTGACAGCTCAGAATCCCTGCTTGGGATTCTGTCTCCCTGTCTCTGCCCCTCCCCCACTTGTGCTCTCTTGCTCTCTGTCTCTCAAAAAATAAACATTAAAAAAAAATTTTAAGGGACTAAAATACTCAATATTGCTGGCATATCCATTTTCCCCAAATTAATTTATGGATTTCCTGTCACCCCAATCAACATCCCAGAAGGACTTCGTTTTTTAAAGTTTTAAAAAACATTTTTATTTATTTTGAGAGAGAGAGAGAGCGAGAGCGAGAGCGAGCGAGTGAGCAAGCAGGGGAGGGACAGGAGAAGAGAGAGAGAAAATCCCAACCAGGCTCCACACTGTCAGCACAACGCCCAACATGGGGCTTGAACCCACAAACTGTGAGATCATGACCTAAGCTGAAGTCAGACGCTTAACCAATGAAGCCAACCAAGTGACTCCCTCCTCCCCAGTAGGGCTTTTTTTTTTTTTTTTTTAGAACCCCACAAGCTGCATGGAGAATGTATATGATGAGTGAGGGACCTAGAAGCACCAGGAGGAACACAGAAAGGATTGGAGGGACAAACCCAGAAGTAGGAAGGCCAATTAGGAGACTATTGTTTGATGATCCAGGCTAGAGATGGGGTAATAGAGGCAGTGAGGATGGGAAAAAATAGGCGCTTTGAGAGAGATTAAGTAAATAAAGACAGAGACATTTTGGAGTTTAACCACTGAGGTCTGGGATCAGGAATGGCTCTCAAACGGCTTCTGATTTGAGAAACTGGGTGGATGGTGGCGGTGTTCACTGTGATAGGGGACACAATAAAACTGGTTTGGGGAGGAGGAAAGACGTCATCAGTTTAGGAAATGATAAGAGAAAGGATCCTTTGACATAAAACGACACGACCACACATCTGGCAGGTGGCTGCCCGCACAGGAGGTTCTCGGCACGGGACTGGACGTGCACAGTCAGCAGCTGTCACCAAACACGTGGCATCTGCAGACAGAAGTAGGTGAAATATCCGGGGTAGCGTGTGGAGGAAGAGCAGGGGTCCATGGCCGACCTGCTCAAGTGTCGTAAGCATGTGCAGGGAGAATGAGTCGGATGGGGAGAAGAGCATTAGGAGAAACTGGTTTGGGAGTTCCGGCTGCAGTCTTGCTGCTGCCGTGGTGGTTTAGACCGAGGCAGAGGAAGTGGAGGTAGAAACAGTCAGACTGATGCCAGTGATATGTAGGACGTCCGCTCTGGAATTGGCCAGGAGCTCTTATGAGATCAACACTTCTGCAGATTGCAACTACACAATTTGGACCTAACCCCCCCCCAAAACAAACAAACAAAACAAACAACAACCCTAAAGACCCCAGAGAGAAACCAAAAGGAATACTGGAGGGGGATCAACACTTGGAAGAATGGAACGTCATTAGCTCTTTCGCATTTTCAGTGGCTTCTAACTGCCGCTCGAGATGGCTGAAACGCCAAAGGAGAACTCACAGCTTTGTTGGCTTGAAGGTTCAGAGGACTATCCGACAAGCAGAGCTGGTGGGAAGGAAGGAGGAAAAACCTAGAAAGAGCAGAAACAGAGGCAGAGTGACCCAGGTTCTGTGCATAAACTGCCCACATCTCTGGCTGACTCATGAGCAATGTATACATACGGTGCCAAGCCAGGGCTAAAAGAACTGAGCTGAGGTTCAGCTGCTGCCCGCTATGAGGAAGACAGTGCAGCCAAGTTGAATGCCTCCTAAAAAAACAAAAACAAAAACAAAACACCCAACACTCTTTAGAGGAAGATAACAGAATTCAGAGTCTCTGCAATATATGATTCACCACTCAATCTTACTAGACATACAAGGACACGGGGAAATGTGACCTGCTCTCAAGTGAAGAGACAGCCAGTGGAGACTGACCTCAAGATAAACAAGACATTGGGGTTAGCAGACAGGGATGTTAGAGCAATGGTTACAACTCATATTTGTCGTATTTTTAGGGATATCTGGACTGGATGGTTTCAACCACTGATGCATTTCACACAGTTCTGGAGGCTGGAAGTCCAAGATCCAGGGGACAGCAGCCTTGGGTTCTCCTGAAATCTGTCTTTGATGGTGGCCATCTTCATTTTGGGTTCTCACATGGCCTTTCTTCTGTGCACACACATACCTGGTGTCTCTCTTTTTATAAGGACACCAGTCATATGGGATTAAGACTCTAGCCTTATGATGCCATTTAACCTTATTTACTTCTTTAAAGGTGTCCTCTCTAAACACAGTCACATGAGAGTTAGGGCTTTGACATGAATGGGGGGCATAGCTGAGTCCATAACATAAGTATTTTCAAGGACATTACATACATAAACATGTAGACATCAATACCGATGTAGATAGTTCAATATCTATAGATAGAAATATGATATAGATCTAGATATAGACACATGATACACAGATATAGAAAGATATAGCTGCAGATAGATACACAAAACCACATGAGCACACATACATGTGTTTAGGATACAAGAGGTCTCAGGACAGAGGACAGAAACAGAAACCAATTAAAAGAACTTATAGAAATTAAAAGAAATCCTAGGGGCGCCTGGGTGGCTCAGTCAGGTAAGCATCAGACTTTAGCTCAGGTCACGATCTCATAGTCCACGGGTTCGAGCCCCATGTTGGGCTCTGTGTTTACAGCTCAGAGGCTGGAGCCTGCTTCTGATTCTGTGTGTGTGTCTCTCTCTCTCTGCCCCTCCCCTGCTCACTCTCTTTCTCTGTCTCTCAGAATAAAATAAAGACATAAAAAAAAGAAATTAAAAGAAATTATAGAAAAATAAAACACCTTTAATAAAGAATTGATGGAAGGGGCTTAATAGTAGATTGGATACTGCAGAAGAAAAGGTCAGTTAACTAGAAGAAAGGACAATAAAACTATCCAAACTTAAGCCTAGAGAGAAGAAAAGCATGAAGGAGAGAGAGAAAAAAAATGAACTAACTCTGCTGTCTGCCTTTTCACTTGGGAGCAGGTCACATGTCCCTGTGTCCTTGTACCTCTGGTAAGATTGGGCGGTGAATGACATGTTACAGTGACTCTGAATTCTGTTATCTCCCTCCAAAGAGTGTTGGTTGTTATTATTTATTTATTTATTTATTTATTTGCTTTTTTTTTTTAGCAGGCATTCAACTTGGCTGGACTTTCTTCCAAATTCTGTCTTCTTAGTAGTGGGCCGCAGCTGAAATCTCAAGTCTGTTATTTCAGCATTAGCTCAGCCCCAAATGCTTATACCTTGTTCATGAGTCAGCCAGAGATTTGGGCAGTTTATATGCAGAACTGGGAGCACTCCATCTCTGTTTCTGTTCTTTCTAGACTTTCCCTCAGTGACATGTGGGACAAGATTATGTGATCTAGGATATAAGGAATTAGAGTCCTAGAAGGAGAGGAGAAAGAGAACAGACAGAAAAAAAACCCCATATTTGAAGAAATAATGGATAAAATTCCCCCATATTTGGTGACATAGACTTAATAGATTCAAGAAACTTAGAAAAGCCCAAGCCAGATAAACACAAAGAAAACTAGGCACTTCATAGTCAAACGGCTGAAAACCGAAGATAATCTTGAAAGCAAAGGAAGTGACACCATAGATACAGACAACAAGGACCTGGATGACACAGACTTACGGGAAACAATGGCGGGCTGGAGAACAATGGGACGACATCTCCAAAGTTCTGAGGAAAAAAAATCTGCCAACCCCCAATTTTGTATCCAGTGAAAAGCTCCTTCGATATTTAAGGTAAAAAAGGCATTTTCAAATTAAATAAGAGAATCTATTGCCAGTAAACCTTTGCCATAGAAATGCTAAATTTAATTTTTTTTAACATTTATTTATTATTGACAGACAGAGAGAGACAGAGCACGAGCAGGGGAGGGGCAAAGAGAGAAGGAGCCACAGAATCTGAAGCAGGCTCCAGGCTCTGAACTGTCAGCACAGAGCCTGACGCAGGGCCGAACCTGTGAACTGTGAGAACATGACCTGAGCTGAAGTTGGTCACTCAACCGACTGAGCCACCCAGGCGCCTCTGCCATAGAAATGCTAAATGAAGTCCTGGAGACTGAAGAAAAATTAAACCACTTGAAAATGGAATTTTCAGAAAGAAATGAACAATATTGAATACGATAAATATGCAGTAAATATAAAGAATATTTTTCCTGTTATTTTGTTGAAATATGTATATTTAAAGCAAAAGCCAAAGGATTGCATGGTAAGGCTTACCAAGGACATGGTTATAATATACATGACATCTACAGCAGAAAGGATGGAGGGGAGGAGGTGGACTTGCATGAACTTTCTACATTTCAAGCACAGCCATGTGACATTATCTCTAAGTAGATTGGGAAAAATTAAGGATGTACATTGCTATCCTAAGAGCAATTACTAAAGAAATGTTACACAGAGGTATTGCTAAAAATATTCAATTAATGCAAAAGCAGGCAGGAAAGGGGAAACACTAGAACAAAGTACATCAACAAATTAAATGGTAAAATGGTAAACCTCAATCCAACCATGGAAATAATTATTTTCTATATTAGTGAACTAAACACTCCAATTAAAAGGCAAAATGATCAACATGGAATTTTTTCAAAAAAACAAAATCCGACATGCTGTGTATGAAAGACTGACTTTATATAAAAAGATGTAGGTTGAAAATGAATGGAAAGTTCTATCATACAAGCAGTACACGTTATGTGTAACAAGCAAGGCTATGTTAATATAGATAAAATTAATTTTTGAGACATAAACTATTACCAGAAAAGGAGGGACATTCCATGATTAAAGAGTCAATGCATCAGAAAATGTAACAATCATAAATATGTGTGTATTCATTCAAGACTTCCACATGAAGATGCATTTAACTCCACTTCCTCAAAACACACTACTAAAATGATACTAAAGACATATACTTACTGAGGTGCCTGGGTGGCTCAGTCAGGTAAGCATCCAACTCTTGATTTTGGATCAGGTCATGATCTCAGAGTCATGAGTTCAGACCCTGTGTCAGACTCTGCCCTGGGTATGAAGCCTACCTAAAACCAAAAACAAAATATAAACATTAAAAAAAATTTTTTTAAACGGGGACCAGGGTGTCTCAGTCAGTTAGGCATCTGCCTTTGGTTCAGGTCCGACTTCAAGATCTCATAGTTCTTGGGTTCAAGCCCCATGTCAGGCTTTGTGCTGACAGCTCAGAGGCTAGAGCCTACTTTGGATTCTGTGTCTTCCTCTCTCTCTGTGCCTCCCCCACATACGCTCTGTCTCTGTTTCTGTCTCTCTCTCTCTCTCTCTCTCAAAACTAAACATTAAAAAAATCAAAGCGGCGCCTGAGTGCCTCAGTCAGTTAAGCGTCTGACTTCAGCTCAGGTCATGATCTGCTGGATCATAGGTTTGAGCCCCATGTCAGGCTCTGTGCAGACAAGCTCAGAGCCTGAAGCCTGTTTCAGATTCTGTGTCTCCCTCTCTCTCTGCCCTCCTCTGCTTGTGCTCTGTCTTTCTCGCTCTTGAAAACAAAATTAAAATTAAAAACAAATTAAAAACAAAAAACAAACAAAAACAACAACTAGGAAAAAAATAAAAAGAAAGAAAATGGAAGGGCAAATCCACAGTGGGAGGAAATATTTCCAAAATACATATCTGTTAAAGGACTTATATCCAAAATATACAAAGAATTCTTACAACTAAATAGGAAGAGAAACAATCTAATTAAAAAATGGGATGTGCTCGCTTCGGCAGCACATATACTAAAAAATGGGAAAAAGATTTGATTAGACATCTCACTAAAGAAAATATGCAAGTAGCAAATGAGCACATGAAAAGTTACTAAAAATCATTAATCATGGAAATGCAAATTAAAGCCACAAAAAGATAATAACTCATACACACTAGAATGGCTACAGTAAAAAACAAAGAACAACAAAAGCCAGATAATAACAATTGTTGGCAAGAAATGTGGAAAAACAGGATGCACGCTTTGCTGATGGGAATATACAATGAGGCAGCCACTTTGGAAAAGCAGTTTGGCCCTTTCATAACAAGTTAAACATACTCTCAGCCATGACATCAGAAGCACAATCAACAGGGGGCACCTGGCTGGCTCAGTAGTAGAACATGGGACTCTTATTCTCAAGGTCATGAGTTCGAGCCCCACACTGGGCATGGAGCCTACTTACAATAAATAAATAATTAATTGATTTAAAAAAAAAAGAACTGCAATCAACTAAAAGAAAAAATAGGTAACTGAAAACCGTTATGCATATTATCGTATGAAAGGCAGGTATATGTAGGTGAAAGGCAACCTACAGATTGGGAGAAAATATTTGAAAATCATTTATCTAGTAAGCAATTAACATCCAGAACATAGAATGAAGTCCTGACACCCAACAACAAGAAAACAACCCAGTTAAGAAATGGGCAAAGGACCTGAATAGACATTTCTCCAAAGAAGATGCAAAACGAGACAATAAACACATGAAAATATGCTCCGCATCACTAGGAATTATCAGATGCAAATCAAAACCACAATGAGATACCATTTCACACCCCATAGGATGGCACGCATGCGTGCCCACACACACACACACACACACACACTAATAAATGTTGGTGAGAACATGAAGAAATTGGAAATTTTGTTCAATCTTGCTGCTAAGAACGTAAGATTGAGCAGCCACTGTGAAAACCAGTATGGTGTTTCTTCCAAAAATGCTTCAGAGAACTACCATGTGATTGAACATTCCGCTTCTGTGTATACACAGGAAAAGAAGCCAAAGCAAGACTCAAACCGGTATCTGTGCACCCATGTTCAGAGCAGCATTAGTTACAAGAGCTAAAATGTGGAAGCAACCCAAGGTCCACTGATAGATGAATGGACAAGCAAACAGTGGCACACACACAATGGAATATTATTAAGTCTTTAAAAGGAATTAAGTTATGAGCCACATACAGCATGGATGGACTTGACCATTATGCCAAGTGAGATAAGGCAGACACAAAGGACAGACATGAAGTACCTAAGAGATCAAATTCGTAGATACAGAAAGTAGAATAGCGGCTACCAGGCTATGGGGGGCGGGTAGGGATTATTGTTTAATGGATACAGAATTTCAGTTTGGGATGATGAAAAGGTTCTGCATATGAATAGTAGTGAAGTGAAAACATGTATCTACACACAGACTTGCACGCAACCACTGAGCAACATTATCCGTACGAATCCCCAGCTGGAAACTTCTTAAAGGACCATCATCTGGACAAAATGGGTTGTATCCATACGATGGATACTACTTGACAATAGAAGAGAAAGAACCTATTGACACACACTATGACATGAATAAAACTCAAAGATCATCACAAGTCAAAGAAGCCAGACGCTGGATAGGGTCAAAAAAAGGGTCTCTGGAGGAGAGAACGCCAAACCCAGGAAGGTCAAAGCTCCGATACTGAAAACAGGGACTAAGTGAAAGGTTACACACTAATGAAAGGTCACAAACCCAGCCTTCTCCCCCAACTCAAATCCCATGATGGTGGCAGTGGGCGTGGGCGCTCCAGGCAGAAGACGGAAAGGTGTTCTCAGGGGATCTGACCAGCCCAAGATGACAGACCTCAAGATGTTCACAGCTGGGTTCTGCTTGCAATAGTTCCAGCCAGGTCACTAACAATGAACGTGACAAAGCCCTCCCACACGCACAGAGCTTCCAGTCTGCCTTCTAGCAGCTCACTCCCAAATCACAGTGGGTGATCAGGATAATCAGACATTGGAGAAAATCATCTTTTAATCACACCACTGCCACAAGAAAAGCAAGCAAGCAAAGCGACAAAGGGAATCACTTGGAGGGAATACGGGGGGCCATGCAGAGAGAAGGAAAACTATAGCATGCTAACTGAAAAGAGGAGGTTGCATTTTAAAAAGGAACATTCAAAGAACACAAATGCACAATTTTAAATGGAAAGGTTGAAGAAGGAAAAAACGGAAGGGAGGAAGGAAGCAAGGAAGGAAAAAAGGAAGGGATGGAAAAAGAGAGAAAGATGAGGGAGAGAGAGGAAGGAAGGAAGTAAGGGGGGAGAGTAAGAAAGAGAAAGGAAGGAAGAAAAGAGGAAAGAAGGAAATAAGGAAGGAAAGAAAGAAGGAAAGAAGGAAGAAAGAAAGGAAAAGAAGAGAGAAAATCTAAGAAAATTAGAGAACTTGCAGAGGAGGTCCACTATGTATCTAATCAGAGCTCCAGAAGGAAAGAACATAGAAACTGGCAGAGAGAAAATCATCCAAGAAAAAAACTCAGGCAAGTTTCCCAGAATGGACAGACATGAATTATCAGATGAGGACACCCCCACTGCCCAGGGCCACGCCCACTCCTGACACCTGCGGGGTCTGGGGCAGGGGTATATACAGAGGCCAATATGCTATATGTCTACATTTTTAAAGTTGTAAATGGAGCCAACAAACCAACAAGTAAAATATGTTCTATTCTCCTACCTTGACAAATACACCCGCAGAACCGCCGGGAGGTTCAGTTCCGATGGAGAATACTCGGGTGCTTTGGCGCTCTGCTCCAGGAGGTGGAGGCGTGGACAGAGCTGGTCCCTGCTGACCTCCCTCGCCCACTGCCTTCCCTTCTAACTCTGTGGGACCTGTCCCACGCCAGGAGGAGCCTCACGTGCGTGCACAGGGGCATTCCAAGCTGCATCCCTGTCTCCCACAGAGCTGGCCCTTGGCTTCTCCGTCAGAGTAGGGGTACACACAACAGAAGTGTGGTCTGTCCTCAGGGCCGATGTAGGAAAGACGCCTGCACGGGTCCTGGAAGTGGCCTTTAGGCTATTTGGGCGACGAACCCCAGATATGTACCTCGGCCATCCTCAGGACATGGGTACTTAGTTGCCTGATGGGTGAAAAGATACCCACACTGAGGTGCATCATTGTGAAAATTTCAGACCATTCAGAGAATGAGAAGATGCTAAAAACCTGGAGAGAGAGAAGGAATAGGTTTCATACAAAGAGCCGGCATTACAAGAATGACAAGGGACGTCTCAACGGTAATACTAGAAACTCGAAGACAAGAAAACGATACTTTCACAGTTCTGGGGGAAGTGTCTTCTCACCTAGAAATCTATAGCCAGCCAAGTTTTCAATTAGGTGTTGAGTATGGAATAAAGGCAATTCCAGGCACATAAAACCTGCTCCCCTTGCACCTCTCTTTGGAAGCTTCTGGTGCATGTGCCACACCTAAACCAGAGAGTAAACCAGGAGGGAGACAGAGGATCCGGTGAAATGAGAGGCCCGTTCCAGAGAGAAGTGAAGGTCCCCCAGACCGGTGTCCTCATTCTCTGTTACCGTGTAACACTTATTTCAAACTGAAACAATGTCCACAGATCGGAAGCTGGTGGGGGGCGTGGCTGGGTTCTCTCGCTGGGGGGGGCGGGGCGGGGGTCTTTCGAGGTTGAAACCAAGGTGTTGACTGAGGCGCAGTCTCGCCTGGAGGGGCTGGGGAAGGAGGCGCTTCCAAGATCACTGAGGTCATCTGTGGAATCTGGCTCCTTGGGGTCATACAGCTGACGTCCCCACTGTCGTGCTGGCTGTTGGCAGCTCCTAGAGATCACTTTTCGGGCCTGGCCCTGTGGCCCTCTCCATCTCGGCAACAGATAACTCCCCCAAAGGGAGACTCTACTTGTGATACCTCGGACACCAAGGGTGTTTTCCAAGCCAAGCATTTCTCCAGTTCTCTGTGGACACCAACTGGGTGTCCTCCAATTTAACTCAAGTCTGACACTGCCCACCGGGCAAAGGCTCAGTCCTACAAGGTTGCCCCCACTTCTGATACTGGGTCAATCACAGATACTGGGTCCCCAAGTTACACACACTTCTGTTTGACTGGGGCTACATATTGGGGTTCCCACAACCCCCCTCCTTGGGGCTTATAAGGGCTCACTGAACTCAGGGAAACACTGCTTATCATAAAAGATACAAATAGCCAGATGAAGAGGTTCACATAGTGAGGTCTGGAAGGGCCCCGAGCACCAGAGATTCTGTCCCCGTGGAGTTCAGGGTGTGCCACCCTCCCAACACATGGATGCATTCACCAGCTTGGAAGTTTGTTGGGGTTCTTATAGGGGCCATTGGGGGTTAACTCCATCCCCAGCCCCAAGCCCCACCCCCTCCCTGGAGGTCAGGGGATGGGGGCTCGAGGTTCCAACTCTCAAACCACATGGATGATTTCCCTGGGCGACCCCACCCTGAAATTACCTTGGTGCCCACCTAGAGTCAGTGCGGTAGCATAAACTCGGGTGTAGTTGAAAGGTCACAACAGATTCTCCTAGCACCTGTCACCCACGGTCCTGGAGCTCCAGGCCAGGACCTATGATGGAAGACCACATATTTCTTAGTATATTATGAGCTCACAGTCCAGTACACTGAGTCCTTTCGCTCCGAGTCAGTCCAATTTCCTCTCCACCACCAGCCAAAGAAAAACACTCTGCATGGACGAGGTCAGTGTGATTAGGTGAGGCCCACCTGCAAAATCTCCCTATTTTAAGGTCAACTCCCTATTTTAAGCCTTAGTCACATCTGCCAATGTCCCCTTGATGTGTGACATACCATAGTCACCGGAGCGACATCTCGGCACAGCCACGGCTTCTGCTCCCTCGGGAAGGGACTGCACGAGGGCCAGGCTCACCGTGGTTGCCCTCAGCATCCTGTGGCCACGAGGAGAGAGGCAGCAGATCCCTCAGGGGCAGCCCGGCCACCGGCACAGACGGAGGACAGGGAGATGGCTTCAGGACGAAATTGATTTAAAAAAATTTTTTAATGTTTTTTATTTATTTTTGAGAGACAGAGAGAGACAGTGCAAGTAGGGGAGGGTCAGAGAGAGAGGGAGACACAGAATCGGAAGAAGGCTCCAGGCTCTGAGCTAGCCGTCAGCACAGAGCCCGACGCGGGTTTCGAACCCACAAACTGTGAGATCATGACCTGAGCCAAAGTTGGACGCTCAACTGACTGCGCCACCCAGGTGCCTCTGAAATTGATTTTAAACACGTGTTGGGGGTGCCTTGGTGGCTCGGTCGGTGAGGCATTCGACTCTTGGTTTCTGCTCGGGTTATGATCTCATGGTTTGTGGGATCAAGACCCATGTCGGGCCCTGCTGGCGGCACGGAGCCTGTTTGGGATTCTCGCTTCTCCTCACTCTCTGCCCCGCCCCCACTAGTGCGTGTTCGCATGGGCTTTCTCTCTCTCAAAATAAATAAATAAACTTAAAAAAAAATGTTTGAACGTATTGAGAGATGTCTCTCCCACCTGGGAGAGTTTGCACTGCATTATGGATGCCATCAAAGAAAACTGAGTCAAAACACTAGACAACTGACATCTTCCCAGAAGACAAAATGTCACTGGGGCAAGAGAAGGGAACCGAGGTGTCCGTGTGGCTCAGAGGTCGGAATAGGGCAACCTGGTCATGATCACGTGAAACCGGAGCATCGATCCAATCAAAACCCATCTGTGTTTGGAGGTGAAGGCAGAGCAAGCCTGTTGCAGGGCGAGCAGGACGCTCGTCTTCTCTAAAAGCCGAGAGGGAGGAGTGTGCGCACGTTCTTACCGGCCAGGCCGGCCAGGCCGCGCATAGCGGGGAGCGGTCGGCTAACGCGGTGAGAAGGGGCATGTCTGGGCGGGGGAGGGCTGTTGTTTTTTTTTTTTTGTAATGAGTCTTGTTAAATTCCTTGACTCTATGTATATCTTTGATAAAGATAAAAGTTTAAAGGGGGAGCTTTTTAAACTGCTTCTCAGCCTTTGGCTAAGGTCAAGTGTAGTGTCTGTTCTTATCAGTTTCATACCTGATACACCCTCTGTCCCAGGACAAGAGGGTAAGTGGGTTTCTGGAGCAGGGAGATGGAATAGGAGCTCTGTCCGTCCGTCCGCTCCACGCATCGACCTGGGGTTGCAGTAGCAATGGTGCATCCCCGCTTTATATAAAATAAAAATACAAATGAGTAAATAAATAAACAAACAAATACATGGGGAGCACTTTAGACAATGAACACACCCAGGCCTCTGAACGTGCTCGCCTCTCCTTTATCCCCAGGGACTCTCTCCTCCTGTGGCTTCGTGTTGGCTTATGCGTTGGGGACCCCGGATGCTCACCTGTGTCGGAGGCCTGCGCCTGCATAGCCACTCACTCGCACCTCTGACCCACAGCACCTCTAGCGCCACCTGCCCAGCCTGGCCGCGCTCCCTGCCCCCAAACCTGCCTCTGTATTGTTCGGCTCAGGGCGTCCACCTGAGTGCTCGAGCCAGTGGCGGGGCAGCGGCCTTAGGTTCTCCGTTTAGGCCTCACATTGGGCTTTGTGCTGACAGCTCAGAGCCTGAAGCCTGTTTGAGATTCTGTGTCTCCCTTTCTCTCTGCCCCTGCCCTGCACAGGCTCTGTCTCTCTGCCCCTGCCCTGCACAGATTCTGTCTCTCTGACTCTGTCTCTCTCTCTCTCTCTTTTTAATGCCTTTTTTTTTTTTGAGAGAGAGAGACACACACACACACAGCGTGAGCAGGGGAAGGGCAGAGAGAGAAAGAGACACAGAATCAGAAGCAGGCTCCAGGCTCTGAGCTAGCTATCAGCACAGAGCCCGACGCGGGGCTCGAACCCACAAACCACGAGATCATGCCCTGAGCCGGAGCTGCACGCTTAACTGACTGAGCCACCCAGGCGCCCCTCTCTCTCTCTTTAAAATAAGTAAACATTAAAAAAATTCAAGGACGTTATTAAGAATGGCAAGACAGTGAAAGCAGACCATTACCCCAAGCCCGGGGCCCTCCTGAGAGCAGGTCACAGGCACCGGAAGCCAGGTTTTCCAGCCCGTATGAGCCCATGCCTTCCCTTTGGTTAAGACAGCTTGGATGAGCTTTCTTTCGTTTGCAACTAAAAGAATCCTAATGGAAAAGGTTTTCCCAAACCCAGCGTCTCCTTAATTCATTTCTCCAGCCAGCATTTCCAGCCAGGCTGCACAACGAGGCGCTTTCTCCGATGCTGAGACAGGGGAGCGTGGGTGAGGGGCTTCAGAGCACCCGCACTGACCAGGCTCACCCCCAGCCCACGCGGTGGAGCCCTCAGCTCCAATGCACACACTCACAGCGGTCTCTGCACTTGTCTGCCGCCTCATCTGATCCATGCCAGCCCACCCCATGCACCACTTCCAGAAAGATCCTACAAACCACAAATAACTAAAGAGAAATTGGGGTTTACACAGCTTTCTGGCAAAAAAAAAAATCCCCCCGGGTCTTCTAATTGCTTTCAGGACAAGATCTAGAACCTTAAGCACAGAACACAAGGCCCTGTCCACTCGTCTCCTGACATTCTTGGGCATCATCCCCTGGGTGTAAGCTTGGCATCAGTCCTGACCCGACTGCCTGCAGCCCCCCATCCGCCGTGTCCCCTGAACTGTGCATTCCCTCCTGCACCCTCCTCAGCTGCAGTACCGCCCTCCTCCCCACGTGCCCAACAAATTCTCGCTCTTCCCTGAAGGTTCAGGGTGGTGTCTGCACCTCTGTGAGGCAAACCCCATGGGGAGCTCCAGGGGGCCAGGCCCCCATGCCCTGCCTCCAGGCCGCAGCCCCTCCAGGGCTCTGCAGGCCCCTTTCTCTTTTGGGAAAATCTTTTGCATTAGGATTCTTTTAGTTACAAAGAAAAAGAAAGCTCATCCAAGCTGCCTTAACCAAAGGGAAGGTATGAGCTCATACAGGCTAGAAAATCTGACTTGTGATGCCTGTGACCTGCTCTCAAGCGGCCCTGGGTTTAGAGTGATGGTCTGCTTCCACTGTCTTCCCGTTCTCAATAACGTCTTTGAGTTTTTTTTAAATGTTTACTTATTTTTGAGAGAGAGACAGAGACAGAGGCAGAGACAGAAAGACAGAGACAGAGACAGAGGCTGTGCGGGAGAGGGGCAGAAAGAGAGGGAGACACAGGATCTGAAAGCAGACTCCAGGCTCTGCATTGTCAGCTCAAACTTATGAACCACGAGATCATGACCTGAGCCGAAGTCGGATGCTTAACCAACAGAGCCACAAAATCTCCCCGATGTCTTTGAACTTGTGTTTTGTAAGTGAAGTCTGGTGGGGCAACAAAGCATGCATGAGGGCAGAGGAGGCACGTATAAATGCGCCTACTGATCCTCGACCCTCGTGCCCGTGAAGAGTGGGGACGCCCCGCGAGCACAGAATTCTGCGGACCCACCATGTCCAGGAGTTCAGCAAGACTCCACGTCAGCAGAAGGTAAGCATGTCACACATGTGACGAAGCACTGGTGGGGTCTGACACCCCCGAGGGAGCCAGAACCTGCTCAGCCGCAGAGGAAGGCAGTGGTGCTCAGAGAAACCGAAGAACCAAGGAAGCCGCCCCTCCCTTTCTCACCTGCGTGCACATCGCTGCCTCCGTGAGCCAATGGCACGGACAAAACTGGTGTGGAAGGAAACAGACCATGCCACAGGGTGCTCGTGCTTCCAGTCCTTCCTCACGCGGCAGGAAGTTCAAGGTCAAGTGTCGGTAGAGTGTGCTCCGATCAAGAAGGGAAATCGAGACCGTGGAATTAACTCTGCACATTTCCGCCGTTCTGGTAAGCACAAAACCTACACGCACATGCCTCGCCGTCCAACAGAAATTGTGGAACCTGGTAACTCCGCGTATGTAAGTTAAGTGCCGCTGTATTTGAATTTAAAACTGTCCCTGCACACGTAAAGGTGGGCAGTGAAATTCAGACACATAATTTACAACTTTAATTTCTCTTGACTTAGAATGTCATTAAATAGCAAATTTAAAAATGCCATGGGAAGTGGACAGAGGCCACAGAAGAGGGGAACAAAAGCTCTCTATTTTAGTACCTTTAACAGCACTTTGCTCCTGCGTTTGGAACTAGGGGCCCCACAGGTGATGCGGCCAGGTCTGAGTCCACGAGTAGATTTGGCTTCAGACATCTCCGGCTTCAAGATTTCAAGTCCCACAGTCAGAAGGTGGCTTCTCTCTGCCTCTCAGCCTGCCCTCCTGTGCCCCCTGTGGCCTCAGGTCTCAGGCGGTGGCAGGATAGTGGCGGTGGCTCCAATACTAGGATCCCGAGGCTCTTTCCCAGAAGCCCCAGCGAAAAGGCTTCCTGTCCCTCCTGAACCCACCACTCCTGTCCGTAGACTTGATGCCCAGATGGGCTTCATCCAGATTTGTTTTCTCGGCCTCATCTACACGGGGAGTGGGGGAGGGGAAATCAGGAAGCCGTGATCAGAAGAGCAAGAAGGTTGAAGTTGGTAACACCGTTCTCGTGGACTCCTTCCCGGACGCCCGACAGCCACACCCACCCTCTCTTCTCATGCTAGCTCTTTCCTAAAAAGATGCATTTGCCCAAATACATAAAATGTGTTCACTCTCTCCCCAAGGGGAAACAACTCGAAGGTATACCCGGTAAGGGGCAGTCATCTCTAGGAGACGTGCTGTCCCTCAGTTAGATCTGGGGTGCAGGTCCTCATGCTGATTGATGAACTTGACTGGCTCCAGCGCACAAACGAATAGGGTATTCTAGCAAGAGATCTGTAAATAACTCTATAAATAACCCCAGATGATTCTCACCTGGAGAAGGGAGACTGGGAAAGAGCGGCCGCCAGTCTAGGGCATGTACATGCTGACAAGCAGAAGAGCAAGAAGCCCTTGCCCTGGCAGCAGTGCACGGCGCTGGCCGATCCGTGAGGCCCCACACCCCCCACTCTGCTCCATGTGAGGGCCAACCCCGGCCTCTGTTCTCTCAGACCCCCCGTTGTGAGGCCTGTCGTGGTAACATCTGAGGTGAGTATTGGGGAGACTATCCCTTCTGGAGGCTGCATGCCTTCAACAGCCCACTTCTTTTTTTTTAATTTTTTATGTTTATTGATTACTGAGACAGAAACAGAGCATGAGGGGAGGAGGGGCAGAGAGAGAGGGAGACACAGAATCTGAAGCAGGCTCCAGGCTCTGAGCTGTCAGCACAGAGCCCGATGTGGGGCTTGAACCCACGAACCCCAAGATCATGACCTGAGCTGAAGTCGGATGCTTAACCAACTGAGCCACCCAGGCGCCCCTCAACAGCCCACTTCTTACTGGCATAGAAGAGAGCATATAATATGCGTAATCACCTACTTTCCTTTGCCAAATCTGGGTTTTTCTGGCAACAGAGACCCTGAAGGCGAGGCTTGGCATTCTGTCTCCTTGCTCCTGCCTTTTCCACAGGCTGGATCCATAGAAGCCACAGAATCGATCACGTCGGAGTCTCTGGAGAGGGCAGGTGGCCTGGGAACTTCTGCTTCCTGGCACCAGGCCCCCAGGTTTGGCCTCTGCCCCGGGAGCTCACGGTCGCGGCGGCACGCTGGGCCAGTGTTGCCATCTTGGCTGCTGCCCACATGTGGGTTTCTGCTGTGGGGACGGTGGAAACCATATCTTCCGAGGTGGACAGCACTGCTCTCTGCGCACAGGCTGCATGCCAGCCATGTCTTTACACAATTAAAGAGAGACCTTGCACAGACCAATGCTGAGGAGGAACCCTCAGCCAAGGAGTGTGAGTCACTTAATCTTCTGTGCCTGGGTCAAAAAATGGAGCGGGGGAAAGACTAGCAACAAACATATTCATGTTGCATAATTTTAGAAAATGAAGGTCTTTAAAAATCATAAGAAAAACTCAATGACCAAAGAAACCATTGTCGTCAAGGATTACAACACACCGAAGAACGTCAGTGGCATTAAGGAGGAGCCAGGGGAGTCTCCAGACGCCTGAGACTCGTGTGTTGGGGAGGCCTGCGGTGGGCTGATTAAAGATGCCAGGATGGGGCTGAGCTCTGTTCAGCCACCCTGGAACTCCAGAGGGCCCGTGGAGCCATCGGCAGAAGTCCAGGGGACAGCTCTTTGCCTCACCTGACACTGAGAGCAGATGACGGTACCGCACGCGAGAGAGACAGCCGCAGGGAAGCAGAGCTCCGTCTTCTGCAACAAGACTCTCCTGATGCCTCCTTCGTGCCACGCATAGTCCTTGCTGTGATACGCGCTGGTATCGGGCAAACGCATGCAGTCAGCAATACTGTTGCCATGTCGACCAAGCATTACCATGGTCAACCATGGGGAGTGACTGGCTGTAGAGACCAGGAATTTGTGCAGGGGGTCCTTGTAAGTCCCTGTGACCATAACTGAGCGAGACCCATGCAGGTGACCCTCTGACCCTCATGCTGACTGTCAGGCCATCCTCACACACTGAGACAGGGTCAAGGTGAATGCTGGGGTCTAGGTCACACTTGGATCAGGGCGAGGCAACCCTCTTCCCCTGCCCATTGTTGGCCTAAAGTGATCAGGGCTGCAAGAATGCTTCCAAGAGTCTCCCCACTCTCATCTCCTTCAAGACTGAAGGACATGGTCCCAGCTGCCAGGAATGCTCTGGGGATTGCCCCTCGCTGAGAAGACTAGCCTCATCCAAGGTCATGGCCTCTTCCTGGAAGCCTGACTCCAAGATGATAGCTTCGGGGTAGGAGGCTCAGCCACCCACCCAACGCCACTCTGAGAGGCCACCCTGACACTGCAGCCTGAGTCCTCCCTGTACTGTCCCCACAAGGGCCCCCGAGCCAGCCTCCCGCATGCGCACCTCCATCTCAGAGGCTGCTTCCCGGCAGCACAGGCTCCGACATAGCACTTGTGTGAGTTTCCTGGAGCTGCCCCGCCAAATGACCACAAACCAGGCGGCTTAAAACAACAAATATACTCTCACAGTCTGGAGGCCAGAGCCTGAAATAGGGGATGTGGGGCCCTGCAGCCTCCAGAGACTCGAGGGGAGGATCCCTCCCCACCTCCTCCATCTCCTGGTGGATCCAGATGTGCCTTGGCCTGCGTCCAGGTCACCCTAATCCTGGCCTCAGTCATGTCTTCACCTGGCCTCTCCCTGGGTGTCTCAGCTGTCCCTCTCCTCTCTTACAAGGACACTCGTCATTGGACTTAGGACACACTCAGATAATCCAAAAGGACCTCATCTTGAGACCCTTATTTTAATGTTGTCTACAGAAAGCCTCACTGGAGGTATGGTCACATTCTTAGATTCCAAGTGGATGTATATTTTGGGGGCCACAACTGAATGTACTGCATCGGTACAGGCTTCCATTTCTATGGCAACAGTAAGGGCAATGTGTGAGCTCCTGGGAGGACAGGGGTCTCTGTTGCATTTGTTTCGGCCTCCAGGGGCCCCTCAGAAGGGGAGACATCGTGAACACAGCATCGGCCCCTGCCCCATAGAAGGGGCTCTGTGAACAACACAGTGCGGGGGAGATGCAGCCCATCCCCCTGCCAGCACCCCCAGAGCTGCAGCTGGCGGGAAAACATTTGCCACCTGTCATACCACTCTAGCACAGGTGAGCAGGGGGATGCCACCAGTGGTCAGAGGAGAGGGAGCAGGTGTGACATCATGAACATCTTCTGAAACTTCCATGAGAATGAGGGAAGAATAACCATTTTTCCACGGGAGCTGTCAGGACCATAGCCGAGGAAGCGGTGGCGGGATCCAGGCTGGCCTCGGGGAACCCCCCTGGTAACACGGCCCGGAGCCTTCCAGCTGGGAGACACGCATTCTACTCTCCATAGAGTGGGGCATGTGCTACTTAAAGAAATTACCAGATACAGCCAGTGATGCTCTTTTTTGTCCATCTCTACCTTGATCTTCCAACTGGGA
The DNA here is from genome assembly GCA_004023785.1 of Mungos mungo. Taxonomy (NCBI): domain Eukaryota; kingdom Metazoa; phylum Chordata; class Mammalia; order Carnivora; family Herpestidae; genus Mungos; species Mungos mungo. Next base: position 216,517 of record PISW01002064.1, read on the forward strand.
CCTCCCTTGGGCAAGTCCTCATTTGGATTCTGGCCCTCCTGCTCTGGTCCAGGGAGCCCTGAGACGCTCAGAGGGCAACATGGAGCTGAGATAGGACATGATACCAGAGGCCTCTTGACCCGGTTCCTTCCAGGAAGCCAAAGGATGTGGCCCAGGGTCAACAGCCACGGGAGGTGAAATATGGGATCTCAAGAGGCAGCATCTGAGGAGGACAAGCCCCTTCAGAGAGAACACAAGATGACCTCAGAGAATAAGGTGCGATCTGGCATGCGGACCAGGGGGCTCCCCAGAAAAGCCTTGTTTCTGGAGGAGTGAAGGTGTGAGGAGATCCTGGTGAAATCGTGGGTTTCAGGGGCCTGGAGGGACCGTGGTGGGGAGTCTGAATTCAGCTTGGGACGTGCAGCTCCTGGTCTGTTGGCTGAAGCCATGCCCGCCATCCCTCCTTGGGTTGTCATGGTGTCATGGGGACCAGATGAGGAGACAGAGTTGGGGTTGGGGGTGCAGCAGCAGGAAGCTGAGCTCGGGCTCAGGCAGGGCTGGGCAGCCCCTCTGAAGCCGTGTGGCGCTAGGCGTGGGGAGTCTCAGAGGAGTGTCAGGAATGGGGGTCTTAGGAGCAATTAGCTTGGTGCCCGGCCGCGGTGACGGCTCCACCTGTGAACTCCTCCCTCACGGAGGGGCAGTGGCCACTCAGGGGCACAGGAGGACTCCATGGGAGTCCTCATGTCATGGGATGGGTGGCCCTAGGATGCAGTGTGACCAGGTGCGGCCAGGAACCCACGAGGGAGGCCGTGACCGTGGCCTCACTGTGTGTTTATGGTTTAGCTCACTCTGAGTTACACACAGAAGTGTAATGACACACCTCAGGCTCGCCCCAGCTCGAGCCGCGGAGTCCTGTCTACCGCGGGGCTCTAAATAAGGGGTGCAGTCACGCTTGGTACACATGACTCAGGACACACAGAAGCCTTTAAAATGCGGCACACGTGGTTTCGCGCGTTCGTACGTCCATTCGGAGGCTCGGCCCGCCTGACTGCCCCGCCTCTGAGTGAGGAGCAGCCGCTCTGCAGCCAGTGCCGAGGAGCCGGGGTGTGGGGCCTGCTGTTGCTGCAGGGGTCCGGGAGCAGCGCTGAGCGGCTCCTTCTTGCTCGGGGAAGTAGAGGCTCTGGGGGTTGGTTCTCTGCAGGAGGTGGGGGCAGGATGAGGACCCAGGAGCTCTGCGCCCTCAGGCACACGCTCTTCTACCTGGCCACCTCTTTTCCCCTTGCATCCTTCTGGTCCTCCGGCCACTTCTCGCTCCCCCTGCCACATGTTTCAGCACACGGGTGGCCACCAACCTGGGGTGCATTTGTCCTGCCCCTACTATTCTTAACACTTGAAACTAGCCCATGGGTAAACCATGACCTGCACACACTTCCACGGGCAACCGGGGACTTGACCTGCTGCGACAGTGGGATGCCCCTTGGCACGCACGCACCGTCCCAGGGCAGACACCGGTGGCCAGCCACCGTGACGTAGGTGGGCCAGGCCTCATCTGCTCTCTCAGGGCACAGGTGGGCCCCACTGCCTCATGACCCACGGAGGCTCCTGTCCTGCCCCCAGCAAGGGTCGCGCTCCCCTCCTCCCCCCACCCCTTGCTCAGGGTGTGACTCACAGCATGCAAACTGGAAGCCAGTACTGATGACGTCACGGCGTCCTTTGGCCACAGCACAGAGGGAGAGAAGGCCAGCATGTAAAAACCTACTTATGGCCAACATGGCGACACCAAGTGCTCGAGATGGGGCCGCCCCCTCAATGGTCACAGTGAACGCAGCTGAGGCCCATGAGCACTGACCTCGCACCAGGCGCCCACTACGAGGCAGGCGCCCTCCGCACACTCTCTTGTCCAGTCCTCTCAACACTCGCAGGAAGTGAATGCTATTATTATTACCTCCATCCTACAAACAGATCGCCCAGAGTCCAGAAGCTTATGCGAGGCCAGGCCAGGCCCGGCTGACCTGGAAATCGGAGTGTTTGGTCCTGTACTTCAGGGAGAGCGTGAATCTGCCCTTAATTGCACAGCTGGAGTGATCAAACAAGTTCTATCACATGCTGTCACCGCAGTCCCCTCCGGCTCTTGGAAGACTCCATAAACACCTCCCGGTGATGGACGCAGGGCAGGGAGAGGAAGGGCGAGGAGGCCAGGGGGCACTGGGCCCAGCTTTGCTCTGCTGAGCGTCCCGGGACGCATTCGCTAGGCTGAGCCCTCCAGGTCTGCACCGGCCCTGAGCCAGCCGCGCACGACCAGGGGGCATCTGCCCGGCACAGCCCGGCACACAGTCCCCCTGGCCCTGCCTCGGTTCCCCAGCAGGGAAACCCTAGATTCGGGCTTAGGCTGGGCCCAGGGCTAGACTCACATATTTCTGGAAATGTAAGTTTGAGCTGAGGGGCCCTGCCCCTCCAGAAGCTAGCTGCAGAGGCCAAGGAACTTCTGGAAGATAACTCACCTGAGGAAGGGAGGAGCGGCCCAGCGTGTGGACCACAGCGGTGACAGGCAGCTGTGTGGACGGCCTGGCAGCTGGAGAATCACATGCAGTCGGCGGGGAGCTGGGGGAGACGGAGGGACGTGTGGGCTGTAAATAGAAACAAATGGACCTGGTCGACGCTGTAAAACAGGACACGGGCATGACCCTGACCGTCAGGGCAGGCGCCATGCCCGGACACGGCAACGAGGCCTGGAGACACCACTGTGGCCCATCTGTCTGAGCGTCCTCACTGACCCTGAGGTCTCCTCAGGAACTCTGATTAGGCCTGTGGTCTCCACTCGCGTGGCCGGTGGCTGGGCTCTGAGTACCTCCCTCAGCAGCCTGGCACCTCGGGCTCCAGAGACCCTGGTTCTAGTCTCCCTCCTGCCACTTGCTTGTAGTATGCCTCAGGGTGACTAATTAAAGACTCTCAACCCGGGGTGGATGATTCCAAAATGCCCACAAATTCTCTTATACGCCTCCGTTTGGGAAGTGGGGCCTGGTTCCCTCCCCCTGAGCACGGGCCAGACTTAGTGACTTGCTTGCGAGTAACAGAATCAAACAGAAGTGACAGTGTGCAGTCTCAGAGACCCGGTCCTAAGGGGCACTGTGGCTCCCTGCCTGTCCCCTCTCTTGCCCTTGGACCACTTGCTCTAAAGAAGCCAGCTGCCAGGTCATGAAGGGACATGTCTGTGAAGAACCGAGGCCCCCCGACAACAGCCGTGCGAGGGCGCCACCTTGGAACGGAGCCTCCGGACTCACACAACCCCCACCTCCTGGGAAACTCTGGAGGATAACCTCCGGGTCACGCTGCTCCTGAGTTCCTGACCCAAGGAAACTGTGAGGATAAGAAACGTTTGCTGTTTTAGGCCAGCATATTTGGGGGGATCATGTGTTACACGGCACTAGGTAACAGATACATACCCCCATCTGGAGGTCCTTGTCAGGATTTACTGACACAGGAGGGCTGGACGCCCCACACCCTCTCTGGGGTTTCTGTGCTCCCACCCCAGGGGCTAAGGCTTGGATGTGGGTTCTGCCCACTCAGAAGGCAGTCCTCCCCACTTCCCCCAGTCAGGCTCCTGGCTTCCTTCCCACGTCCCCCAGTGTGCCTCCTGGCCTTGCCCAGAGACACTGTCACACAGGGGTGAGGGTGGGGCACCCTACTCTTTTCTTTCATACAAAGGATCGAAGAAATTCATTGGCAACCAGTTTATTCCAAATCCTGAGGCAACCCTGTGTATCAGGCTCTCTTCCCCGGCTCACCTTCTACACAGCACAGTCGAGATGTCCAAACTGCAGATCAGTTCACACCACTTCTTGCTTAAAAACTCTCCAGGGGGCACCTTTGAGTGTGCAGCACAGACACCGTGAGGAAAGCTCACCCTCTGGAGGTGAAAAAAATTGTGGATAAGAAATTATCATTGAAATTAAATGGTGAAGGGGCACCTGGGTGGCTCAGTCAGTTAAACCTCCGACTTCGACTCAGGTCAGATCTCACGTTCGTGGGTTCAAGCCCTGCGTCAGGCTCTGTGCTGACAGCTAGCTCAGAGCCTGGAGCCTGCTTCCGGTTCTGTGTCTCCTTCTCTCTTTGCCCCACCCCTGCTCATGCTCTGTCTCTCTCTGTATAAAAAATAAATAAAACATTTTTAAAAAAATTTAAAAAAAAAAGAAATTAAATGGTGAAGACGTGTCCAAGGACTGTTGTGAGGGTTCAGTCCCTTCATGAATCTTGTGATAAGCGTGTGGAGACGGCACCTGGTGGGCAACAGAACAGTATTAGGGCAGGGCGGTGGCAATCTGAGGAGATAGTAGCACCATGTTAGAAGCCTTGGAAAGAGTATCAACGACGGGTGTGTTCACCGGAAGAAACCAACTGCTTCCATATGTCCCCTCTCCACGGCACCTGTTTTACTACAATATAAAAATCAGGTTGTGCATTTTCATCCTGAACTTTTTTAAAAAATAAACTTTTATAATGGTAACAACAACAACAACAACAACAAAACCACACAAAATAATCTCAACTCATACCGTGGCCGTAAGACTCATGACATGCTCCACCCTCCTCTATGCTCTTCATTACACTGTCAGCTCCCTCTTCCTTATGACCCTCAACTATGAAAAGCCTCTGCCCTGCGCATCTTCCATGTGGAGCATTCTCCCCCAAGACCTTCCCAAGGCTGCCTCCTCCTTGTCCATGTCACTTCCTTGGAGCCCCAGCCCTAGCCAGGTCCTCACCCCCACATTGTCTTATTTAACTCTTTTTATCACCAGCTAAAATGACCCCTTGGCTTATTATTTGCCCGAAGCTCACTCTGGAGCAGAGTGCTCTGCTGTGTTCTCCCCAGGGGCTAGAATGGTACTCGGCACCCAAGACACACTTGAATGTCTGTGGGTCAGGGGGCTTTTTGAACACCAAATTCCCTTTTGAAAGCTTTGGAGGCAGCTTTTTTCATGGAGAACACTCTGGAAAATCCTTCCATAAAAGGAACAAAGTACCGTCAGACTTTCTTATAGTAGGTTGGACCTGTGTCATGACCATTTTAGTCCAGTAAGGGTCTTGTTGGGGATTTTGAAGTAAACACTAGTGTTCTGAGGGTAGACAAATCATGGGGTCTATCAGTGCAGCTGTCCCTCCCTGGAGAGCAGGCTTCTGAGGTCCACATGGCCCTATGGTGTAAACCTCTTCCCACCCACCAGGAAGGCTGGATGCGCAAGGGGAACATCAAGAAGTCAAAACTTTGTGAGGTCCTGGAGGTTAGAAGAGGGAAGAGAGAAAGGAGGAAGCAGGACATGGGAGGGGGCTGAGTGGGCTGCGGCGGGGCTCAGCCAGAAGGAATGACTTCTTTGGCTACGGTCCAGCACCCAGGGCCAGTGGGGGAGGTGGCCGTGGCTTCCAGGGCCAACCACCCAGGACTCTGCTTTGCTCCCTCCTGCTGCCAGGACCTGGGGAGCTGTGCAGGCTCATGGAACACCTCAAAGCTAACTGGCCTCCTTGCTTCTCGGCACTTGAACACCAACAGAGTCATCTTCTACAGGTAAGGTAACATCAGTGCTCTGCTTGAGGTACTTTCCCTATTCTCAAGATAGACCCATCTCCACACAGAACCTGCACTCAGATCTGCCCACTCACCTCCCCCAAAACCCCTGTTCATCACACTCACTCTGTTCCCAGCCTTGTTCTTCTATGTTCCCTGAGCTGCAAGACTATTCCACCATGCCATCTGCTGAGAGAGACAACCGGACCAGTCCAGTCCCATCCCATTCACTGTCCCAAGGGGCAGAGCACTGCCACGCTTTCAGCTCTGATGAGCACGCTTGGTTAATGCCTGTCTTCCTCGCTGCAACAGTCCCCGGAGAGCAGGGACTTGCCTGTCCTACTCACCACTGTGCCCTGAGGGGACAGCCTGGGGATTTCCTTGCACTCAGCAAATGTTCAGAACATACCTACTGAGTAAAAGAAAGACTAGGAAACTCTACAGTCAAGGAGGCATTGCTGGAAATGCAATGAAAACGATGGTTGGGTCTGGAGAGCTGGGTGACAATGCAGGTACAGCCTGGCTGTGTCTCCTGGTGGGCAGATGTGTGCAGAGATGTTGATGGGGCAGGTGTGTCCCGTGTGTCCTTCTGGCTGGCAGGAAGGGGTGGGTCAGCTGGGAAAGCCCAGGACATGGTGCTAGGCTGAGACCTAGCTCTGTCTCCGGTCCTTTGCCTAGAAAGTATGAGGGGAAGTATCCTGGGAAGGAAATGATTGATGGGGAAGGAGATCTTAGCCCAGGAGAAGTCGAGGAGCTGGGAACACCTAACATGGAGAGACTGAAGGTCAGGAAAAAGTGCTGTGACTTGTCAGGTGCCCAGGGAAAGTGGCCAGTGAGGCTGCTTGCATCTGTGCAGCGGAGCACAGAGCATCCTGTGTGTCCCATTTTCGGGTGAGAGCAGCAGCTTCAGCTAAGAGACATGAGGTCCCTGGCACTGGAGGGGAGACTTGGGACCAGCCCCAGGAGTGCGGGGCACTTGGGATCAGCTACACTTGTACCCAAGGGAGCAGAGGGACCAGAGCACGTAAGATGTGGGCAGGACCACCCAGAAGGGACCTCAGTGTTCCAGAGGCTCCCCTCGGCCAGGCACACCCCTATACCTGCTGGATTCAAGGAGGCCCAGGGGTCTCCCGGGAGGGGGCCAGAACTGGGTGGCAGGGAGGCCAGAGAAGCATTCAGGCCTTAATGCCTGGAGCAGCTGTGCCAGTGAGTGCCAGCTGAAGTCAGCCTCAGCAAGTCTGGCCTTGTCTCCTGACTGGCCACATGCCTCTTCCATGTCGAGCCACCCAGATTTCCACCGACCCCTGGAGACACTGTGCCCCTGGTGCTTTGGCGTCCAGTCTTTGTTCTCCCTAGAATTTCCATGACCCCCCAAACCCAGCCTCATCCTTCTAAGTTCGGCTCAGCTGTCTCATCCTCATGGAGGTTTTCCTGAGCCCAAGGCTGGTCTAGGTCCCGTGGTCCCCACCAAACACTCAGCCTTCCCAGGGCCTGACTGCTGGCATGTTTCAGGACATAATTCCACCCAGAGGGATGAGAGTTTCCCGCTAAACTCAGCCCAGAGGCTCGGGGATAGAACAGATGTCTATCAACATCTCATTAAATATTTGCTGAATGGACGAGCAATTGAATGAATGGGTTGAAACTGCCCCCTCTCTTGTGGATCCCATCACCCCTTCCTTGGCTGTGGCAGCAGCCATGATTGCTGGGGACAGGAAGATGTGGGTTCTGCAAGGATATTGGGACTGTTGTGGCAAAGAGAGCCCATACGGGCTGGCTGCAAGGGACACGAGATCCCAGCAAAGACTACGAGGACAAAGCTGCAACATCCAGGGACCAGACCTTTGAAGTCTGAACCGAGTGCAGTGGAAGATTGCCCAGGATGTGCACTGCTGTGCTGGGGGGATCTTTCCAGCACAGGCATGTCCTTCCCTGGCATCCATCTCAAACACAGAGCGAGATGCATGTGTTTGAAACATTGCTGGCATTGCTGTGGACCAAACAAACCACCGGGACTCGACTTCTCTCCCCATTCTGTTGACTATTCTGCCGGGATTTCCCCCCCCCCCCCCACTTCTCAAAATACGTAATCTTTCTTGACTGGCTGGAAAGGTGGTAAAACCAACAAAAAGTGTAAAAGAGGAGTTTAACTAAAGGGCATGGGCTAAATAAAAACGCCATCACCGGGGCACCTGGGTGGCTCAGTGGGTTGAGCGTCTGACTCTTGATACCGGCTCAGGTCATGATCTCGTGGTTCATGCGGTGGAGCCCTACCTCAGGCTCTGTGCTGACGCCACCGAGCCTGGTTGGGACTCCCTCCCTCCCCCCACCCCCCATCTCTCCCACAAAAAGAAAAAAAGCTGTCATATTTCATACTTCCTTGGCACCATTCTAAGAGTAATGGCTGAGCAAGAGATGTCTGATCTTCTGCCATTCGCTTTTTCCGATTCTTCTTCAGTTTTCTAAACTGAGGAGGGACCTGCCAGATGTCTCCCAGGACAGATCTTGCAGGAGCCAGGAGGACAATGCAATTCTGTTGGGGGAGGGATGCTCACGCTCGTTCCTTCCCATGAACAGACAGCAGTGCCGGGTGACCCTTACCTGTCCAGGTGTGTGGCAGGGGGGAGGGTCTTCTGGGCACACAGTCCTGGGCAGAGCCACTGAGTCCCACATGGGAAGTCTGCCGGCTGGCCAGACCCCCTGCATTCAGGCCTGGGTCTGGCAGGAAGGTTTTCTAAACTGCATAGACACTGGGTAAGACGCGCTTGTTTGAGAGATGAGAAATGAGACTCTGTTAAAGAACAATGACACCCGCCAAGGAGGGAGAATTCTAACAAAGATGGAGTTAGGCATGTGCGGGTCTGCTCGCCTCCTGGGGATCAAGGCGACGCAGAGGAGCTCACAGCGGAAACAAGGGTGTTACCCTCTTCCAGGCGGGTTGACACTGACGGCACGTGACTGAACTGCAAGTCACAGCTGCAGTGAGCGACCTCCTCCTACCCACGGGGATGGCTGGAGTCAGACACACAGGGAGCAGCAAGGCTTGACAAGGCTGTGGAGACACTGGCGCCCTCACTGCTGGCGGGAATGTAAAGTCCAGCCGCGTTGGAAAACAGTCTGGCAGCTCCTCAGAGCGGGAAACAGAGTCTCCCTATGACCCAGCAATTCCACTCCTAGGTATCTCCCCGAGAGAAATGAAGACTGAATGCATGCAAAATCCTGTACACAAATGTAGACCAGTCACTCTTCATAAGAGCCCAAAGTGGAAAAAAATGGAAACGTTCACAGGCTGCTGTGTGGATAAACAATGTGGTCCATCCATAAGGGAACAGTATTCAAGTTCAAGCTCCGTGTTAGGCTCCGTGCTGACAGCTCATAAAGGGAACAGTATGCAGCCAGAAGGCAAGAGGGAGGCACGGACACCTGCCACAACATGGATGGACCTTGAAGCCGTGCTGCCCAGTGAGAGAAGCCAGACACACAGGACCACATACCCTGTGATTCCATTTCTCCGAAATGTCCAGAACAGGCAGAGCGATGAAGGCAGAAAGGAGACGAGAGGTTGCTGGAGGGCGGCCGGGGATGGTGTGCTACCTCTGATGATGGCGCTGACCACACCCTGGGAGCACACGAACTGGACACGCTCAGTGTGCGTGAGCTGTACGTGTGAATGGTACCTCAGTGAGGCTATGCTGATGGGCCAGGGAGTCTCTTCCCAGTCAGTCAGGGGAATCTCCCATAATCCCTCAAGCCACCACTGGGTTTGTGAAATGACAGACCGGACCCAGGCAGGGCCAGCAATAAAGAACGTTCTTATTTTAATAGGTGCGTAAGGTAAGGGGTACGGATTCCACCCCGAGGCAACCGTAGATGTGAGGATTAGAAAAGAAAATGGCACCATGAAGATTAAGAACTGACACGGGCCAACACGTAACTGTGGCCATCTTCAGCAGTATAAGAGAGCGGGGCTTGTTTTGCAAGGCTCTGATAAGTGCACCGCGTGTTTGAGGAGCCTTTCTAGGCTCTTGTGCTCCCTGAGTGTCATCACAGCGTCGCCACATGCCCCAGTCTCTGGCTTGTGGATAAAGCGAACACAAGGTATCTTCCCTTGGAGGTTCTGAGCTCCTTTGGGACAGAAATCTCTTGTTTATTCTTCTTCAAATACTTGACGTCTCCAAAATAGTAATTTGTACACCATCGACACACAATAAATATTTGCTTTAAAAAAATGTACTAGGGCTTGCCGAGATAGCTCAGTAGGGAGAGCATCGGACTGAAGATCTAAAAAAATGTACGGTGGGTACCTCTACTTGGAATAATGGAAATCAAGGTGACTGGTCCCAACCTGCCCAGTGGCAACAACTAAAACTGCTGGGAAAACAGAGAAAGCAATGAAGAGTGAACACAATCATGAGACTCACTAGGCCAGCATCCAGGTGGGCAGAGATCTCAAGCGGGGAGCCTAGCACCGGGCCCGCTCACATCCGGGGTTACTTGTGGATCTGAAGAGACCGCTGAGAAGCTGAGCTGTGTGTGCTCCGGCTTTGTGGGGCTGTGGGGAAAAATTCGTACTGGTGGAGGCCCTGGGCAACCACCCCTGGTTTGGGCTCTGATTTCAAAGAGTGGCACATTAGGAGAAAGGGTGACCCAGGAGTAATGCAGCTGCTGAATGATCACAGCCCAGCTGCACGTCACCAGGTGCGCCAGACAACACGCAGCCCTGAAATTGGATTAAGGACGTCCCACATTGCTAATGTCTCCAAGTACCTGGCAGAAGAAAATTAAGTCCTTTCTGGAGCAAGATACCATATTCCAGGCCTCAGATTATCCTATAAATATAAATCCAGCACAGAGATAATCAGGCTTATGAGGAAGGTTGATAGTAAATAATAGGAAACACAGAAATAGCTCCGTGGGGGTTCCCAGACACTAGGATAAAACATAGACTATAAAAATAATTCTGCTTGCTATATTCAAGAAGATAAAAACTAACCTTGAAAATTTTGGCAGGGAAGTGGAAATTACATTTTGAAGAGCTGTGAAAGTTTCGAAAAAAAATCCAATAGGCATTTTAGAACTAAAATAATATATGATGATCAGAATTAATTCAATGGAAAATTAGACACAGCTAAAGAGAGAATTAATAAAATGAAAGTTCTGAGTGCTGTGTATGATTAGTATAAGAATTTTGTGAAGTTTGTTTCATTTTCCTTCAAAAGTAAATTTCTTTTGGGGTGCCTGGGTAGCTCTCTCTCCAGGCACCCACCCAAAAAATAAAATTAAAAAAATTTTACAGGGGCGCCTGAGTGGCTCAGTCGGTTAAGCCTCTGACTTTGGCTCAAGTCATGATCTCACATTCGTGAGTTTAAGCCCCGCGTCGGGCTCTGTGCTGACAGACAACTCAGAGCCTGGAGCCTGCTTCCGTTTCTGTGTCTCCCTCTCTCTCTGCCCCTCCCCCTCTCATGCTCTGTCTCTCTCTGTCTCAAAAATAAATAAAACATAAAAAAAAATTTCACAAAGTGAACTTCTTTTGATAGTGTTTTCATCTCACTTTGTTATACTATAAACACCTTGTTCTTTAAAAAAATGTCATAAATATGTTTATGTGAAACTTGTTTTGAACATGGTCCTCTTGGGAAAACTTTTTAATAAAGGAAAATATGTTTATACATGAAAAATTAATGTAAAAAAGCAGTTTGCCTCTGAAAGAAAGCCTGAAGTGGCAACAAAAACAAAAAAATAAAACAACAAACCTATGCCAATACTCCTGGTTAATATAACCTCTAACCTCCTAATAGAAATGTTAGCATAAAATCGTGGCCCACTCTAATGCCACTGGGCACTAAGCAGCAATCTCCCTGCACCTCTCTGGAGAACTCTGAACTATAAACTGGTTTTTGGTTTTTGGTTTTTGTTTTGTTTTGTTTTGTTTTTTGCAGGTTACAGAACACAGACCAAGAGGAGACTCGAACTTATGGTTTGAAGAAGGAAGTGTTACTAGCAGATGCCCCGCTTGAGAGGCAGCAGTGGCTGAAGGGGAAGACTGAGCAATGCCGATACGGTCATGTGTACCTGCCTGCTACCTTGTCTGCCTCCCACTGACTTGCTCCCTGCTTGGGTGAAAGGGGTGTGTGTGTGTGTGTGTGTGTGTGTGTGTGTCTGGGTGTGTGTGTGTATGTGTGTCTGGGTGTGTGTGTGTGTGTCTGTGATCAGTAACTTCTCTCTGTACACACTGAATTTATGTTTTTATGACTAAGCCTGAGTTAGCACTCAGAAGAAAACAATCTAGAGTAAACTATGAAGAGACAAAAGCACAGAACAGAAAGTATGGTAAATTAAGATATATGTTATATGGAAAGAATATCTAACGTGTTTATTTGGAGTTTTAGGAAGGAAGGAGAAAAAGAATGAGGGAGAAGCAATATTTGAATGCATAAGCTAAGGATTTTCCATAACTGATGAAACACAGCAATCTACAAATTAAAGAAGTTAAATAAATCTCAAGCAGGATAAAGAGAAATCCATCCCTAGTATAGAAACTCCAAGAACAAAGAATTTTAAAAGTAGCCAAAGAAAAACATGATTTTCAAAACTGCAAGTTTTGTTGACTTTTCAATAGCAAAACGAGAAGCCAGAATAGTAGAATCATAACTTCAATATGTCGGAAGGAAAACAAAACAAAACCAAACTTGCCAACCTAGACTTCTACCCAATAAAGAAAGAAGAAAAAACCCTTCACCAAAGGGAATTCTAGGCTGTACTTCAAACAGGAAGGAAAAAAAAAAAAGAAGGGGCACCTGGGTGGCCCAGTCGGTTAAGCATCTGACTTTGGCTCAGGTCATGATCTCACAGTTGGGTTCCAGCCCTGCACTGGGCTCTGTGCTGACAGCTCAGAGCCTGGAGCCTGTCTTCGGATTCTGTGTCTCCCTCTCTCTCTAACCCTCCCCTGCTCATGGTGTCTCTCTCTCTCTCTATCAAAAGTAAATAAAACATTTACAAATTTTTTAAAAAAAAGAAAAGAAATTCTCCCAGAAGGGAGGGGTTAGGATAGACATAAAAAATGAAATGTCAAATGTGAGGGTAAATCCAAATGAACACCGACCGTATAATATCTTATTGGGCTTAGGATACAGAGAGAATGAAAGTTCAAGACAATAAAAGCATCTAATGTGAGAGAAATGTAAATATTCTAAATTCCTTGATTTCACTGGAGAGCTTCCTATCTGATGGTGATAAGTCAAGGTTGCATACTGTAATTTCTAGAACATCAGTAAAAACAATGGTAAAAGTCTGAATAATTACCAAACTAATGGAGGAATGAAAGGAGATACGAAAAACTTAACCAAATGAAACCAAGATAAGGGAATAAAAAGCAGGTGAGAGGAACAGAAAGTCTAACTGAAGTGAGATGATGATGATGAGGTCAATAATTACATTAATGATTTGAGGGTCAACTGCTCCAGCTAGAAGATGGTCACGGTATAAAGAAACAAGATCCTCTACATGCTAAGTTCAAGAGACACATCTGAAACATCAGCATAAAGAAAAGCTGAAAGGAGATTGATGAAAAGTTACATACCCTTGACATACTAGTAGGACAGTTGATGTAGAGATTTTAAACCAAAAAAACATCCTTTAAAAAGTATAATTAGAATTAAGGGTCACTCCATAATAATAAAAGATCATTCTAAACTTGTATGAACTTAATAGCATGAGATATAGAGCAAATGTGGACAGAACTATATGGAGAGTTAGACAAGTCCATATTCACAGTAGGATATTAGGATGTACTTTTTTCATTAGTTAATGGAACAAGCAGAAAAGAAATAACTCTAAAACAATGTAGTGAATAAAGTTAGCTTCATAGACATAAAGAACAGTGCACCCAATAACTGTGGAATACATTATTTTCACAAGATATAATTCAGTAAAAAAAATTTTACTCTGTGCTGGGCCAAAACGCAAGTTCTAATAAATTTCAAAGAATGGATATAAAACAAATAATGTTCTCTAACCACACTATAAATAGGTTAAGAATCAATAATAAGAATATAATTGGGAAAAACTCTGTATCATTGAAAACTATACTTTTGAATAATATGATCCAAAATACCCTTCAAAACAAAGAAATAAAAATGGAAATTAGAAATTATTTTGAAATACATTACATGTAAAGGGAACAAACGACACAACAAACTTTGTAGACTAAAGCCAATGCAGTGTTTGGAGGGAAATTCATAGCCTTGATTGCATATTTTATGGAAGAAAAAGTCTGAGATATGAGCTGAGTATCTTGAATATTTCAAGAAGTTAGAAAAAGAACAGAAAATAAACCCAACAAAATTAGATGGAAGGAAATCATTTAAAAGTATAAACAAATATAAAAAAAAACATAAAAGAGAGAATGAGCAAAGCCAAAACCACTAACCCCCCGGTGAGAATGATCAATCAGAAGAAAGAAGGTACAAACAGCAAATACAAGAAATGGAAGAGAGACTTCACCACACAAGTAAGAGGATATTAAGATTAACTTTATGCCAATAAATTAGGAAATTTAGATGAGATGGACAAATGCACATAAAAATGCAACCTAACTTACACACAAAAAAATGAAAATCCTAGTCCTATATAACTATTAAATAAATTAAATCCATAATAGAAAAATATCTGATGATGAAATTTCAAGACCCAATGGCTTCACTGGGAATCCTACCGAACATTGCAGAAAGAAAAAATGCTTCCTCATCTACCTCTGCTGGAAAGTAGAAAAAGAAACACCAGCTAATTTTGGGAGGCTAGTAACTTCCTACTAAAACTCAGCAAGAACAATACTAGAGAGAAGACACAGGCCAATTCCATTCATGAATTTAGGAGTAAAAATCCTAAACGAAATAAAATCAGCAGGATCAGTGATTCTGTAAAGGATAATACATCATGATCAAATTGGACTTACCCTAGATTTAATGCTGGGAGATCAATTAATGGAGTTTACCACATTCATAGATTAAAAGGGAACATTCATGTTCATCCAGGTCTTGCAGGAGAAATGTTTGCTAGAACTTGGAATTCATATCCAATAAAAACTCATGGGAAAGAGTGAAACCTCCTGAATCTGATAAAGGATATCAATAAAAAACCCACAGCAACCATCATGCTTGGTAGAAACTTGAATACTTTCTGTTTGAGATAAGAAAGTTCACTACCATCATTTCTGTTCAGCATTGTACTGGAGGCATTAGCCAGTGGTATAAGCAAGAAAGAATAAAAGTTTTAAGGTCTGGAAAGGGAAAAAAATCTAAGACAGCCATTAATCTCCAATAAAGATTCTATATGAAGCAAATGCAAAAGATTCTACGTATTAGAAATAATAAAGGATTTTAACACAGTGACTGGGTGTAGAGTCAATATGGAAAAATCAAGCAATGTTCCAGCAGTAAACAGAAAAATAAATTTAAGGGGCGCCTGGGTGGCTCAGTCGGTTAAGCGTCCGGCTTCAGCTCAGGTCATGATCTCACAGTTTGTGGGTTCGAGCCCTGTGTCAGGCTCTGTGCTGACAGCTCAGAGCCTGGAGCCTGCTTCAGATTCTGTGTCTCCCTCTCTCTCTGACCCTCCTCTGCTTACACTTTCTCTGTCTCTCAAAAATAAATAAAAAAACATAAAAAAAAGTTAAAAAAAATTTTAAAGGTAGTATCTACTTGGGCTTAAAATAACAACCAATGTCTAAAGAAAAAAAAAAAAACTAGGGAAAGATATGCAAAGATCTCTGAATGGAAAACTACTTAAAACACTGAGAAGACAAAAAATTACTGCAAGGAACTTAAAAAGACCTCCTCAGTAAATGGAGAGACACAATACATTCACGGATAAGAAGATCCAATAATGTAACTACGTCACTTCTGAAACTGATCTGAAACAATCCTATTCAAAATCTCAAAGGTTTTAAAAAAAATAGAACTTTTCACACTGACTCCAAAACCAGACAATTCTGAAGTCTACCAACAGTAGAAAGGATAAATAAACGGTGGTAGAGTCAGAGGGCGGAATGACAACGAATCACCCATGTACAGTGACAGGCATGACTGTCACACACACACAGCGCCATAGGGTTTAGGAACGTGTGTTTTGATGGGAAATTATAGGAAAGCACAAGGAAGTGATCAAATAAAAACGAGAAAGGAGGGGAGAAGGTTTGTGACAGGAGGGCGCAGGTGGTGGGGGCCGTGCCGTCAGCGCCCCGGTGAGGACTTGGGTCGTGGCCATACGGCTGTTTGCTTTACGTTAACCACCAAGCGGTCCATTTCTCGTTCCGTTCAGCGCCCTCTTCGGTATGGGTGTCCTATTTCACGCCGATGTTCGAAAGCCGTAGGATGTTTGTTGCCCGCACTTCAGAATCAGGGCATCTAGGTCCCCACCAGGGAGACCAAATGAAAGCAAACTGCAACCAGCAGTTGTTGAATGGACGACAACATGACAAAGGCCACAAGAGAAGACAGTGACCTGGACTCAGTCCAGGAAAAAGTACTGCCCGAGGCGAAGCATTTGCTGTTTTTCATTCTGTACCAACAACAGGAGAGGGACACTCTGGCCGGTACCGGGTCACCGGCCAGGGAGAGGGATGACCCTGTGTCCCACCTCAGCCTGGGAGGCATAAACACCACTACCCGGCCCCCAGGGCTCTGTGCTAAGAAGTCTCCACTTGGCTAATCTGTTTTCTTCAGTATCTAGAGACCAAGACAAGGAGGGTGTTCTTGAATAAAAGTACGAATTTTCAGATATTAGGAAAAGCCTACTTCCATTATCCATTAATAAGATGACATTCTGACCCAACTGCTTCACCTCTCTGGGCTCCTAGAGGAGGAAGCAGTCCCCTCGGAGATTGTCACCCTTGGGAGACCTGAGAAAACTGACTTCTTGAACCTGGATACTAGACGCTCAGACCTCGGTCCCAGCTTCTCCTGTCAAACGTACGTCCTGGGAGACCCAGCTGGGACTGCCGGCCTGCTCGTGTCACCTCACCTCACCCACACCGGCTGCTTGTCACTCAGGCCATGCCTGGGGACAGGGCCTGCCTGGGGGGGACCACGGCTTGGAAATAATCTCTATAGGAAGACTTCCCCAGCCCTCATAGCTTCTTTAAGGAGAAAGTAGGGTTCTGTAATAAAGACGTGTGTGTGTGTGTGTGTGTGTGTGTGTGTGCGCGCGTGTGTGTCTGTGTGTGTGTGTGTGTGTGTGTGTGTGTGTACAGGCCAACATGCCTCATGAACACAGGCATAAATTTCTTCAACAGAATGAAAGCACATAAAATCCAGCAATATATTTAAAGGATCACGACCTCGTGGGGTTTATCCCAAGAATGGAAAGTTAGTTTAACATTTGAAAACCAACCCATGCAGAATACAACAGAATAAAGGGGGAAGTCACACGATCATCTCAATGAATGCAGAGGAAAGCACTTGACAATATTCATCATGCACTCATGAGAAGAACTCTCTGCCAACTAAGAACAGAATAGAACTTTCTCAAAATGATAAGGAGCATCTATGAAAACCTACAATGGATATCAAACTTATCAGTGGAACACTGAATCCTTTCCTCCTAAAATTGGGAGCAATGTAAGGATGTTCAGTTTCACCATTTCTCGTCAACACTGTACTGAGGGGCCTCGCCACCATAATAAGGCACGGAAAAGAAACAGAATGAATACAGACTAGAAAGGAAGAAAATCGCAAAGCTAATTAACAGAGGGGTTCCATATGTCCTTTACCCAGTTTTCCCCAATGGTGACATCTTATATAACATCAAAACTACTGGGACTCCTGGGGGGCTCAGTCAGTTAAGAATTAAGTGTTTGACTCTTGATTTTGGCTCAGGTCATGATCTCAGGCTTCATGGGTTTGAGCCCCATATCGGGTTGTTTGGGATTCTCTGTCTCCCTCTTCCCTGCTCCCACACGCACGCACGCGCTCTCTCTCTCTCTCTCTCTCTCTCTCTCAGAATAAATAAACATAAAAAGCAGTTGTTGTTTTTTTTAAATAACATCAAAACCAAGAAATTGGCATTGGTGCAATGTCAGTAAATTGATTTTTTTTTAGAGAGTGTGCCAAAGCAATTCAGTGGGGAGTCTTTTCAATAAATGGTGCTGAACCTAGTGGATATCAGAAAGATATTCAGAATGGGGGTGCCTGGGTGCTTCCATTGGTCAAGCATCTGACTCTTGATTTTAGCTCAAGTCATGATCTCAAGATTTGTGAGACAGAGCCTCACATCAGTCTCTGTGTTGACAGCGTGGAGCCTGCTTGGGAGTCTCTCGCTGCTCCTCCCCTGCCCATGTGTGTACACACTCTCTCTCTCCAAATACATAAATAAACTTAAGGAAAAAGTTAATTCAAATGGATCATTTTAGCTAAACTGCAAAACCGCCAGGAGAAAAATCTTGGGGTTAATAAAAATTTCTTAGGACACAAAGATTTCTTAGGAGTCTCTGTAAAAGAAAAAAAAAAGAGGTAAAATAAAAAAATTTCATCTTCTGCTCTTCAAAGATACCATTAAGAAAATGAAAATGATTGGAACGCCTGGGGGGCTCAATCAGTTAAGCATCTGACTTCGGCTCAGGGTCATGATCTTATGGTTCAGGAGTTTGAGCCCCGCATCGGGCTCTGTGCTGACAGACATTTAAAAACATAAATAAACATTAAACATTAAAAAAACAGGCACAAGGTTTCTCTTTGGAGGGACAGAAATGTTTTGGCATTAGTGGTAAAGGTTGCGCAACCCAGTGAAGACAGCAAAAGCCACTGAAGGTTACGCTTTAAAATGGTGAATTTTGTTACGTGACGTATATCTCGACTTTTTAAAAAATGCTCTAAAAATGGGCAAAAGACCTGAGCAGGCCCTTCAGAAAAGATCTGTGGGTAGAGACCATGCAGTTCATGTATCAGCTTTTCATAAGGTGCTGAAGAGCCCTGACCGTGAGTGCCAGGGACACGCCGGGTCAGGCCACCATGAGCACCGCACCACTCCCAGATGACACGGGTGGTGTTTCGAATTCCAGTGCCACGCACTGAGGACATGGTGAGGTCCCCGGAGCCTCCAGCGCCGTCAGTAAGAGTGGGAAGGGGTGCAAGCACTTGGGGAAACGTCTGACCGTTTCTTGTCTTTTTTAATGTGTATTTATTTTTGAGAGAGACCGAGTGCAAGTGGGGGAGAGGCAGAGAGAGAGAGAGAGAGAGAGAGAGAGAGGGAGACGCAGAATCTGAAGCAGACTCCAGGCTCTGAGCTGTCAGCACAGAGCCCGATGTGGGGCTTGAACCCACGAACCGTGAGATCATGACCTGAGCCAACGTCGGATGCTCAACCGACTGAGCCCCCCAGGCGCCCCATCATCATCTTAGAAGTAAGTGGATCTCAGATATTAGGTTGATCAAAAGAAAACAGTACACTTGGCATGGTTGTCGTTCCACAGAGTTCTGGAATAAACAACAGAAACCGGATCAGTAATTGCCTGAAGTGGGGGTTGGGGAACTGGCTATAAAGAAGAATAAAGGAACTTTCTGGAAGTAACCTGTATATTTCAATTGTGAGGGTAGATGTACACATCTGTCAAAATTCAAAATTCATCTGAATATACACTTAAAACCTATGCACTTTAATTGTAGGTTTATTATATATATTACCAATTAAAATGTAATTAAATATATATATGTATGTATATTACACCTCAGCAAACTTGGCTCAATAAACTAAGAAGAGCATAGGGTTGGGGGGCACCCGGGGGGCTTAGCTGGTTAACCATCTGACTCTTGAATTCCGCTCAGGTCATGATCTCACGGTTTGTGAGTTTAAGCCCCGAGTTCGGCTCTGGGCTGAATTGCAGAGTCTCCTTGGCATTCTCTCTCTCCTCTCTCTCTGGCCCTCCCCTCACTTGTGCTCTCTTTCTCTTCCTCTCAAAATAAATAAATAAGCTTTAAAAAAAAACTTTAAAGAAGAAAGAAAGAGAGTGTGGGATCCGGAAACAAACCACCTGGGCTTGACTCTCCGGTTAGAAAGCTGTGTGACCCAGGACAAGCGGCATAGCCTTTCCAGGACTCAGTTTCCTCATCTGCCATCCCGAAGCAGAGAGGGGAACACTTCCGGCTGTGGCCGGTGTCACGTGTGCAAGAACGGCCCCGTGCCTACCACGCGTCAGGCGCTCTGTGGAACAAGGGCAAGGGACTGGACGGGAAGAAAGAGCGTGCCGGGTCCTGGCTCCTGTTCACCCTTGAACTCCGGGGGGGCTGGGGGGAGAGGTTAGTTGGCTAGAGCCGTCACGACCAATTCCCACAGATTGGGTTCCTTAAACAACAGAAGTCTATTTCTCACAGTTCTGGAAGCTGGAAGCCCAAGGTCACTGTGCTGGTAGGTTTGATTTCTCCCGGGAGCCTGTCCCCTTGGCTTTAGAGGCACCTTCTCACTGTTCTGTCCTCTTTCCTCACCGCGTGTGCATCCCTGTGTCTCGTGTTCTTTTTGTAAGGACTCCAGTCAAATTGGATAAGGACCTACCTAAAGCTTCATTTTGAATTAACATCTCTTTCTCTCTCTCTCTCTCTCTTTTTTTTTTAAGTAGTCTCCGTGCCCAACATGGGACTTGAACTCATGACTCTGAGATTAAGAGTCATGTGCTCTATGACTGAGCCAGCCAGGCGCCCCTGAATTAACTGTAAGGTCCTCTGTGAGGTGCTGGGGGTTAGGGCTTCAGCATTTGAACGAGGGAGGGGGGAGAACACAGTTACGCCCATAACAGGGGACGAATCCAGATTTGACCCATCTTGGGCAGGAAGGTCTAAGAACAGGGCCTTTATCCATGACTAGCTGAGACGGAGCTCAGAACCATCAACCAGAAAGATCAGTTAGCTATGTTGCCATTTCCTAGCTGCATAACTGATGCACTTGAAAGTCTCTGAACTTGGCAGCCCTACCCCCACGCCTGAGAGGGAGACGGTCTTATTTCACAGGGCTGTTGGGAACAGCATGGCCTGACACCATTAACGTGGGATGAACTAGACCAGCCGAGTCTGGGCCGTGGACCGACACACCTGGGGGGCTCAGTCGTTTAAGTGTCTGATTTTGGCTCAAGTCATGATCTCACGATTCGTGGGTTCAAGCCCTGCGTCGGGCTCTGTGCTGACCGCTAGCTCAGAGCCTGGAGCCTGCTTTGGATTCTGTGTCTCCCTCTCTCTGACCCTCCCCTGCTCGCGCTGTCTCTCTCTCTCTCAAAAATAAATAAAGCAGATATCTGCGTGTCTCTGCCCGTAAAGAGGAAACTCCATGAAATATGACGGAACGGCCGAAGCAAAGCCCGACGCGGCCTCAGCGGCCTCAGCTCTCCTGCATCAAAGCCGCTGCGGGTGCTCCCTGAACTGATCTGGAGTGGACCCAGGCACCAGTATTTAAAGACAAATTAACTAAAGGCAAACAAAGGTTTTTCTCACACGCGGCCCAGGGCTGAGAGTCACTGGTAATAAGAAGAGCTATTATTTTGTCCAGACTCTGCAGCAGATGCTATTGGAAGCACTTTGAGTAAATGAACTCACTGAATCAGCACAGCTGCTCCATTTCACAGATGAGAAAAGTGAACTTTCTTCCTGATCACGCGGCTGGTCGATGGTGGAGGGATCATCGGAACCCAGGCAGAGTGGTCCCAACGATGAAACAGAATTCCATGAGGTGAAGGGAGGCAGGGGAACAGAACTTAGGAATTTTCCGTTTCCGGCTGTAGGAGAAGAGGCCCAAGAGTACCATTATCAGCCAGGTTTGGAAACCCAGAGCAGAGGTTCCCAGGTCCCTGATAGAAACTGCCCTGGGGGAACTCTTTAAATACAGAGATTCCCGGAGCGCCCGGGTGGCTCAGTCGGTTAAGCATCCAGCTTCGGCTCAGGTCATGATCTCACAGTTCATGGGGTCGAGCCCCGTGTCGGGATCTGTGCTGACAGCTCAGAGCCTGGAGCCTGCTTCAGATTCTGTCTCCCTCTCTCTCTGACCCTGCCCTGCTCACACTGTCTCTCAAAACTAAATTTAAAAAAACATAAAAATAAATAAACATTAAATACAGAGATTCCTGAATGTCTTTCCTGGAGGTTCTGACTCCCCGGGTCGGGAGCAGGACCCACCGTTGGCCAGGGCCTCAGCCAGGGCCTCAGGCAGGAGCGGCTTCGGGGGCCTGTGGTCTGTGCCCGTGCACAGGGCTGTGTGCTCAAGAGAGCTCTGCTGTCAACAGCTTCAAGTTCCTAACAGCTTTATCTCTGACCTCATGCTGTGCAGGCGAGAGCACACGACCTCCAGCCCTGGGGGCTCAGAGCCTCTGCCTCCTTGTCACCTCGCCTGCCGCCACTTCTCTGCCTCCCTGGGATGGGTCCTCTGCTGCCAGAGCCCCCATGCCCGGTTGCTCCCGGCTCAGCTCGGGTCCCCCTCCCTGCTCCTGCCCAGTGACCACTGTCTCCTCTGCCCTTCACTCTCGAGTCCTGATTCTGCCCTGGTTCTGTCTGCACAAAGGCAGGTTACTGCTTCTCTGCCCTCACTCCTGCCACATGTCCAGCGTCCAGGGGACAGGAGAGCACAGGACGAGACAGCAGCATGGTTGCAGGCCAGTGTGTGTTGTTCAGGGTAGGTGAACTCAAGGAGGTGATATTTGGGTAAAAGGCAGTAAAGGAGCTCAAGAAGCAAAGGAGGGCGATGCAGGGGTGCAAACCAGCTCACTGCAGATGTGAGGCTGTGTTCTCAACCCTTAGTCTAGAACCGTCTAGCAAAAGCGGAAAACGCTGATGCCCAGACCCCCTCCCCACTAGTTCAATTGGTCTGGGGTGGGGTCCACATACTTGTCCTTTAAGATGGTCTCCTGTGATTCCAGTGCCCCACGAAGGGTCAGGGACCGCAGGAGCCTCCATCGGTTTCCACGGATGTACTAGGGAGTACGGGAGCCTATGCTCTTGGATCGTATTTCCAGAGGTGGGGGCACCACCATGTGCTCGGAGCCCCTCCCGCCTGCTGCTACACTGAAGGAACGAATGCCCGGACAATCGAGACGGGACAGGGCCCTGTCCTCGCCCCCAGTCCGGGGCCCTGGCCGTTCCCAGGGACCCCGACGCCAGGAGCCCCGAACGGAGCTCGCCTCAACCCCTTGCAGAATGCCACAAAATCCAGGGGTCCCTCCGCGTTGCTTTGTGTGGGGACCGGGACTCAGGGGCTGATTGTGGACGGAGGGGCGGCTCTGCACGCGGCCAACGCTAGGTGGCGCCCGAGAACCAGGCCTGCCCCGCTCCCGGGAGTCCTGGGGTCCGGGGTCCGGGGTCCCCAGGTCCGCTGCGGGGCAGCAGAGCCCCGAGCCCCGCGTGGCCCGATCTCCTCGCCTCTTTCGCGGGACTGTGGGGGCGGATTACGAGCAATAACCTCTCCAGACTTAGCCCTTGCCTGGCCCCTGGAGACGGAGTCCCCGTTCCCTCCCTCCCTCTTGCCTTGTCTCCCCAGGGAGGTCTGTGTTCTCAGGTGAGCTGCTCATCTCTGGTAGCACATCTGGAAGATTCTTCACAGGTGTCCAGCTCCGTGCATGCCTTAGAGGACTGTCCATTGGCAAGAAAATCACCTTTTTTAAAAACAGGAAATTTATCAGAACAAAGAACGCATTTCCTACACTAATGGGATGGGAGAGGAGAGTCACGTCGAGCACCCTGAGAGATTCTAAAAAGCCCCCACTCTGAAAGCATCTAGTTTTGTTCCGCGTTATTTTCATGTAAAGTGCTTTAGGTATTTTATAACAATTTTGGAACCAAAGACCCATCACTAAGGTTGCTACTAATGGTCGCCCGCCCTAACACAGAATGTCTCAAAGAACCCGACAGACAAAAAGCATTTTGAAGTCAGGTGTCATCTTGCAGCCCTGAGTACTTAAAATATTTCCTTTTGAGAAGCTTGAGTTAGCGTTTGCAAAATGGTGTTTCCTGTGTTACTGGTTTCTCTTTTTTCTCCCTCCCCATTTTATTTAAAACAAGTTCTTCAACTAACATTTATTTGCCAGTCTCTGGATTAAACAAAGTTCCAGGGCCACCTGGATGGCTCATTTGGTTTAACGCCTGACATCGGCTCAGGTCATGATCTTACTGTTCCTGAGTTCAAACCCCGCGTTGGGCTCTGTGCTGACAGCTCAGAGCCTGGAGCCTGCTTCTGATTCTGTGTCTCCCTCTCTCTCTGCCCTTCACCCCGTCTCAAAAATAAACTTAAAAAAAATTTTAAGCCCCCAAAAAGTCTCCCCTCAAAAAAAAAAAGCCCTCCAATAAATAATAGGAAACCACCCCCTACCCCATCTAAAAGGAAGAAAGGAAGGTAGGTTAATAATGCCGACACTGGGGGGATTTTGTGGAAATGTGTGTTTAGAGGAAGCACAAAGGAGCAATTCGTTACTTTTTAAACTTTGTGTTACAAAAATTTCCCAATATAAATGAAACTCAAAGGAATAGTCAAGTGAATCCTGTCTACCTGCCAGCCAGCTTACAAAACTATCAACCTATCACCAATCTTGCTTCATCCATACCTCACATACCATAAACCTCACCCACTGTGAATGTACAATGAAAGGATTTTTAGTAAATTTATACAAATAAACATATATGGTTGTGTGATCGTCATCCCAAAGCAATCTTAGAATATTTCTACTATCACCAAAAATTTTAAAACAGTTTTTTTAATGTTTATTTTTGAGAGAGAAAGAGTGTGAGTGGGGGAGGGGCAGAGAGAGAGAGAGGGAGACACAGAATCCAAAGCAGCTCCAGGCTCTGAGCTGTCAGCACAGAGCCCGATGCAGGGCTCAAACCCATGAACCTCGAGATCATGACCTGAGCCGAAGTCAGACGCTTAACTGACTGAGCCACCCAGGTGCCCCTATGACTGAAACCTTGTGACAACTTGCAGGCCGTCCTTGCTCTCACCCTAGCTGTAGGCAACCATTAATCTGTCGCTACTGGTTTGCCTTTTCTGGATATCGCGTAGAGGGAAATATAAATGTGTAGTCTTTTGCATCTGGCTTCGTTCCCTGAGCACCATGTTTTCAAGATTCATCCGTCTTGAGACATTAATCAGAGCTTCGTTCCTTTTTACTGCTGAGCGATATTCCGTTGGGTGAAGAGACCAAGCGTATTTATGCATTATTACTTGGTGGCCCATTTGGGTCATTTCCACCGTTTGGCTGCTATCAGTGCCACGCCGTTGAATGTTCAGAGTCCAGTCACGGTGTTTCCCCGTCTCTTTGGTAGGCGTCTAATATGGGAATTACTGGATATTATGGTAAGTGGGACGTTTGAAGATTCTTGTGCCATACCTTTGTTTTTCTGATGTGGCCGTGCCACTTTAGATTCCTGTTGGCAATGGAGAAGGACTCCAGCTTCTCCGCATCCGTGCCAACACTTGTGATTTCTTTTTGATTTTAGCCCTTCTGGTGGGTGTAAAGTGGAATCTAATTATAGTGTTAACTTACATCTTTTCATGTGGTTACGGGCCATTTGTATGTCTTTGTGGAAATGTCCATTCAAACCTTTTGTCCAATTTTTCTGTTTTGTTTTTTAAGTGTATTATGTTTATTTTGAGAGAGACAGAACGAGCAGGGGGAGGGGCAGAGGGAGAGAGAAAGAGAGAGAGAGAGAATCCCAAGCAGGCTCCGCATTGTCAGTGACGTGGGGCTCGAACTCACAAACTGTGAGATCATGACCTGAGCTGAAGCCAAGAGTCAGACACTTAGCTGACAGAGCTACCCAGGGGCCCTTGTCTCGTTTTTAAAACAAACTGTTTAACTTTAGTATAGATTCACGGAAAGACTGTGGAGGAGAGAGACCTTCACATCCCTCATACCTGGCCCTCCTGTTGTTACCATCTGACGTGGGGGGAGTACGTCTGTCACAATTAACTGTAGCCCACCCTGGTCCAGATTGCCTTTTCGGTTTTTGCCTAACCCTTTTTCCTGTCCGGGGTCTCATCCAGGACTACCATCACATTGAGTTGTCGTGTCTCCTCGGGCCCCCCTTGACCAGGACAGTTCCTCGGACTTTTTACTCTTTTTATTTTTTACCTTAACCTTTGATAATCTTCGTAGTTTTGAGGAAGACTGGTCAGGTATTTTGTAGAACGTCCCTTAACTGGGCCTTGTCCGATGCTTCTGTCATGATTACAAAGGAGCTGTGGGTTTTTGAGAGGAAGCTGCAGAGGTAAAGAGTGCGTATTAGGTTATTGGCTCGGGCTGCCATACACGCACCACAGAGCAGGCAGCTTAACCCACAGAAACTTCTTCTTGCTCAGCTCTGGAGGCTGGGAGTCCAGGACCAAGGTGCCAGGGGAGCTGGTTTCTTCCGAGGCTTACAGATGGCCATCGTCTCCCTGTGTCCTCACACGGTCCTGACTCCAAGTCCTCATCTCCTGTTCTTATGGGGACATGGGTTCCATGGAATCAGGGCTCACCCCCGTGATCTCATTTAACATTAATTACCTCTTTAAAGATCCTGTCCCCAAATATAGTCACATTTTGAGGTGCTGGGAGTTAGGACCTCCACATATAAACTTGTGGGGAGGGGGGGATGTCATAATTTGGCCCATAAAAGTGTCATCTGATCCAGGGTCCATGCTATTGACACGACTTATCACTACTGATGTTGACCTTGGTCACCTGGCTGAGGCATGTTTGTGGGGTTTCTCTGTGAAGTCACTCCTTTCTTTCCTGCTCCCATACTGTGCTCTTTGGGGAGAAGTCACGATGTGCAGCCCACATCATAGGTTTTATCTCACTGAAGGGATTATGTTCCATGTATTTTGTAAAACTCGTAGGAGAAATATAGGGGTAAATCTTTGTGACCTTGGTTTTGACAGTGGAATCTTAGGTACGACACTAAAGGCACCGGCAACAAAAGAAAAAAATAGATAAACTGGATCTCATCAAAATTTTAAAAACTGTGTATCAAGGGACATCATCAAGAAAGTGAAAAGACAACCTACAGAATAGGAGAAAGTATTTGTAAATTATACATCTAATGAGGGTCTGGTATCCAGAATATATAAAGAACACTTACAACTTAACAACGAAAAGACAAAACTCTACCATTTATAAATAAGTGCTATACTGAAGAACCTTGTACATAAGATACTTGGAATGTTTGAACCGATCTATAGAATAAATTCCCAGAAGGGTGTGTGCTTTTCTAACTTTGACAGGTATTGCCAAATTGCCCTCCTTTGAGGGTATATCAGTGTAGATCCCTCTAGCACTTATTTCCAAACCTACCCTGAAATATGCCGACACTGGCGAGAACGTTCATGACGGCATGAGTCATGATACCTCCCAACTGGGAAGAACCCAGTGCCCTTCAGCACGCGAGTGGACGGACACAGCACGGCCTCGCCACGCCGCGGAAGGCTACAGAGCAAGGAGAAAGAACAAAATTCTGCAACACACCCCGCAGAGGAGTCTCACAGGCAGTCAAGCAGTCAAAGAGGCCACAAAACAGTGCTTGCTGCAGGACTCCTGTCGGGTGGCTCAATCAGGAAGCGAAGGGAAGAAGAAATCTGTGAGATCCAAAGCTCGGTTAGCCTTGGATGAAGGGGTACTGACCACTCAGGCTTGAGAGAGTCCTCCCCTCCCCCACCAGGTGCTCAGAGTGTCCTACAATTTGATCTGGGTGATTGTTACGTAGGTGAATAATACATAAAAACTCACTGAGCTACACGTGCTCCATCGATGTAAGTTATTATCTCAATAAAAAGTAAAAAGGTTCAAAAAAACCATGTGCTAACCATGTGGCCATGGTAGCAGCGACCTCCTCAGTTATGAAGAGTCAGATGGCAGACGCTGTGTTCCTTCTGACCAGTCTTGAGCCAGCTACGCGATCCAGGTGGAAGGAGGGGGTGTGTAGCAGGGGAGGGGTCTGTTAGGATCCCTCTCACGCACCCAGAGGTGCTCCGGGGAAGGCAGCTCTCTTGTGGCACCCTTGCCCAAGCCATCCTCTGCTAGACCATTCTTTGCACTAGCAGCTGCCTGGTTATTTATAGCCCTGGGGCTCTGCATGAAAAGCCTCACGTAAGGGCTCCTTTCTCCGGCCATTGACCCTGCTCCTGAGCCCCCTCTCCCCACCCACCCTAGGCTTTAAGGTTTCTGGAACATTCCAGGTCCTACTGCTCGGCTACATGTTGCTATGGTGAGGGGTCTCTTCTGCAGAGCCAATTCCTTAAGTTTAGAAAGGGCGTTTGGACAATGTGGGGGGAGCATATCTCTCATCAGACTCTGAGGCCAGGCTCCAGGACCCTGGGCACCCGGCTCCCCTGCCACCTCTCTCTAGGGGAAGTAACACCCACTTGCAGCTTCAGAAGGAGGACCGAGTCCCTTCCTGGGAAGCTTGATGGTGGCCTTGATCTCTCTTCTTCAGGATCTCGTGGGCCTCTGGCTAAAGAGGCTGATCAGCCTCCATCCATGGTGCCCGTCCCATCCTGTTTCCTGCCCGTCCCATCCCCCGGGGGTTCCCAGTTCTGAGGGCAACCCCCTCCAGGACAGCTTGGCAAGGGGCTGACCTCTAGCCCCGCACCCCCACCCCCTCTTCTGGTGAGGCCCATGGCAGCGTCCCCCGAGAGCCTTGAATCTTCCCTCTAAGCCTGGTTTGGCCCCTAATTCATCTTGTTCCTCATTTTGGAAACTCAGGATGCTTCCATGCCCACCCCACATCAGCAGGTTGGCTGGCTGCCCACTTCGCCAGTGGTGGAGGAGACGCACAGACCCCGGTGTTTTCCACTACTCAGCTTAAAACTCCGCAGGGGAGCCTCCTCCCCTCGACCTTTCTGCAGGAGCGGCGTTCGGAAAACGTGATCTAGAGATGGATTCGAAAAATCAAATCCACTTTAAAAGTAGTAAAGGCATTTGCCTGCCTCTCTCTCTCCCACCCCCTCCTTCCCTCTCTTCTTCTTTTCCCTTCCTTTTTTCTCTCTCCTCCCTCCCTTGGTCAAGTGGAAGGTCTCTCTGGGGAGGAAGACCAGACATAAATGGACTTCTCTGGGTTGGCGTGAGGTAATAGGCCCATGTTCTCTGCGCAGCGGCTGGCCTGAGTGAGCTGACCACCCCCTGGGTGGTGGGATCGCCCCACTGCTGTGCGCTAGGAGGGGGGACGAGGGGGCAAGCAGTTCATCCAGGAGCAGGGGGAGTTCGCTTTGCTGTCACACATCAGCTTCTCCGCTGAGGGCTCTCGGTGGTCTGCGTGTGGCTGACCCGCAGAATCCCCGCCTCGGGCCCTGGGTGCACAGAGCCTTCGGGGACCGAGGAGTTACTGACAGAAAAGCAAAAGCAGAATGCGTTTTCGCCCTTTGAGTCTGTGGCTGCCTGCCAAAGTCTCCTTCCAATACGAACATTCCTGATTTCATTCTGGCATTTTTTGTCAGGTTATTGCAAATGGAAGGGTGAGCAGACAGAAACAAAATGACATTTGCTGAGCTGGTGGGATTGTTTCTAAATCTATTCTCAAGAGCACACCAATGAATGTATGCTGGGGGGGGGGCCCTCTCCTCCGTGGGGGCTTGAATTCAAGTCAGAGCCGGCCTCACGTTACAGCCGGTCTCCTCCTGTCTCAAAGCATCGCCGTTTCCATGCGTTCAGAATAAGGAGGCGTATGACCAGTACCCGGTGAGGACCGTGGTCGGCCACCCCGGAACCATACGCACACAGATGGGCACTAGATCCACAAGATAATGGAGGATCCTAATAAATTCCATCGGCATCGAATTTTTATGTCCCTGTAAACCTACGAAAACCTTGACATTAAAGTTACTGCCTCACAACACTAGCAGGGCGACTAATTTTAACTGAAAAATGAAACAAACCCCTTCCAGAAAAACTGATAATTAAAACTAAAACTAACACCGCTTCAAAACTTGAGTGATCTCCTCCAGTGCTAACCTTTGCTTCCAGGTCCCTCTGGCTGGAGGAATTTGTCATACGAGGTACTTGCTTGCTTTTCAAACAACGGTACAGCCTTGGCACGCTGGCTGCAGCCAGTGAAGGGTCTCCCGGACGAGGGACGCTCTGAGCAGCCACCAGGGAGGACTGTTTGACTCTCCGTGGAGCCCCTGGGCTGAAAAGGGGTCCCTTCCGGGGCATGATTCTATTCCAACAGATGCTTTCTTATTTTCGCATGAGCTTGATAACTGGAAGAAAAGAAGGTGGGCAACATTACCTTCACAGACCCCCCCCCCAAAAAAACAAAAGCCACGGGGCATCTGTTACTATGCACATCTGAAGACTTTTCCCTCACCTCCTCTGTGTGACCCCAAGCATCCAGGAGAGCAAGCTTTTTCTCTTTCTGGATAGTTGGGCTGGATTTCAAAACAAAAATGAAAGCAAGCCCAGTCTCCTCCAGGAAGGTTACCAAGCTCCTCTTGGTATTGCATTTGCAAACCAGCTTCACACACCTGTTTGCCCAACGGCAGCCAAAAAAGGTCTGGGGAGCACTCACCTAGCAGTCCTCCCGGGAAGCCACCCCAACCACGGGCGGGAAGAGCTTTCTATGACACCCGGGCACCAAAGCCGGACGGCTCGTTTTCAGCATATTCCTACAACTCAGGGAATCAGCGGTCACACTTCTAAGTGAAAAGATTGGGAGGCTGGATCAGGGAATAAATGCTTGCTTTGGATCTGTACTATTGATTTAAAAAAAAAAATCACTGGAAAAAATGAGCCCCTTTCTTCTATTTCTGCTCAGAGCAGTCCAAAGAAAATACGTTTTGGTTCACTCCTGTCTGCAAGCTCAGCTCGGTGTCGAAACAAGCTCCAGAGAATTCACAGAGAAAAGCTCCAGCCAGACGTGCAGGAGGGCATCCTACCCACAATTCACAGAGGTGTCGCCTGCCCGCCTTCAGAGGTGGGGAGAGAGACTCCCAGGGAGGGGGCACTTCTCTGCTCTCTGCCTGTCTGCACATGTTCCTGCTTGAGTGGAGGGACTAATGAACCTTCCAATCCCGAGAGTGGGCACCCGAGGCCCAGAAACTTGCAGCCACACTGTGTGTTCAGGACACCTCTACTCAAGCTACGGAGGGCTGCTGGCAGCACCCCTCCCCCTTCTCCCGACAGTGCCTGCATCTGGTACTAAGATGCTCCCACCTGCTTTCGACCCCCCGACCCCCGTGCCCCCTCTCCCACAGAATGCACGGTGCATACCCGCAGGCGTAAGCCGTACGAACTGGTGTTGTGTTAGAGAGAGGTTTCAGGCTCCCTGATCCATAATTTACATTCAGCACATTTTCTATTTGAAATGGTGCCAAGCCCAGAATAAACAAACAACAACATGTGAGTTCACGAGACTGTATTTTGAGTTCTTTCCCCAGCTTTCCTCGATAGACGGTGTGACGTTTCTCTGATACAGTGGAATATTTGCGTACACGACAGAGTACAAGGTCTGCCGTGATGGCCTACAGATAATGTGCCTTGATCTACACACAGATCTCGCTTAGTATTTCATAGATGCAATTCTTCCTGGTTTTGGTTGTTGACAGAACGTAAGCAGTTTATCTTTTTATTTTTATTTACAGTTAGGCTCCTTCCTTCAGCCGAAAGCAAACTTTGAGTCCCCTTTGACTTCTGTCAGAAGCGAGAAGAGGGAGCGTGTTCGGAGGGAATGAAAGAAAGAACCACGAGCAGTTTCTAGAAAATAGGATTTAAAAAGAAAGCTATCCGTGCTTTTGAAAGGGGAAGGTTATTTATAATCTGTGATTTCTTTCTCAGCTTCATGACAAGCAAGAAGCAAAGCCCCTGTGTAGGCGGTCTTCGTCAGCGCGCGTGAAGGAATGCTGGCTTCGGGGTAGGACACACGACCATGCACAAGTCCAAGCTGCTTGCGCGAACCCCTGCTGCCCCTCCACGGTGACTCACCACCACAAACAAGGACACACGCCTTGGCCACTGTCAGGACAAAGCTGGACGGGGCCATGTTGGCGTGTCGTGTTACACTGGGACTCATGTGCCTCACAGAATTGGTTTTGGTGGGATTAAGTGCGTGGATTCAGACCGTGGAAGTGGACTGTAGTTTCCGGATCGTCTCGGGGACGGCTAATCTGAAAGTGCCGTCTGTGACGGATTGGGACATCGACACAGGATTTCTAAGAGGATGTTAAGGCTTTGGGTTTTTCACATGATGCCATCGGTGTGTGGTTCCTGGTACTCCGGTTTAATGTTGTAGCATGAAGAGGGTGACCTGGGGGCTCTGCCTGGCACACCCTGTCTGATGGCTTGTGGCACACCTGCGCTGTGGCACCTGAGGGTCACAGGGGTGGCAAAGGGCTGCTAGGGATTCAGGACGTGCTGCAATAGGTCACTGGACACTGGTAAACTGCTCTCTGTAGACATCCACTTCTCTGGGCTTTCCCAGATGGTCCTCTGCTCTGCCCCTGACCTCCCCCAAGTCCAAGGACAGCTTTGGGAAATCCCAGGATACTGGGGATTGGTGGGAGTCTCTGGAAGTCCGGCTCGCTGCTGCCCAGGATGGCCCAGGAGTAGAGATGAAGATCCTCTTTGTGAGCCCAGCTCAGGCTCGACCTCCCAGCTCGCCATTCCAGCAGCTTCCTGGGGCTAAAACCAGAAGGGTCTTGCAGATTATGTCCTGAAGGGCGGTGGGTGCCACAGGTTGGCCTGCGGCCTGGTGGCAGTTTGTGGCGAGGGGTTTGGAGCATCTGAAGCTGGGCCAGTGTGTGATGTGTGGACGCGGGAAAGTGTGGCAAGTGGAACGGGGAACGTGGGACACCAGAGTTCTCCAAGCAGACAGAGAGGCCACAGCAGGGTTGGTGCCATTGTAGTGCGTGGAGACCGCCTTCTTGCATTCGGGGGGACTAGAGGAAGGGGAGCCCGACTGTCACAGGGCACATGGGATGTTCATGCTGTGGCACGGGCCGCGCTCCTGCCAGAAGTCATCAAAGGGGGTGATGTTATGGGCACTGATGACAGAGGTCTTGTGTTTCAGGCGGGGCAGGAGCTACTGGTTAGGAATGCAGGCAAACTCTTGGGAGTTCTGGGACCTCTCAGACAGCTAGTTCACTGGAGCATGCCGGGTGTTCTCTCGAAGCACACGGGTCTGAGCCGACTGTAATTCTTCCAACAAAGCTGGCGTTGAAGGAGATGAGGAAATTTGGAAATGAAATACTGAGAAGATGAAAACGGCCCATTGCATTGGCTACGTAAGAAGCGCAAAGAATTTGGATCATGATGTGATTTGTGCAATATATTCACCGTGATGCTTTTATCCTCAATTATCTGGATAACTGCTTCAAAATTATTTTCTTCCAAATAGTTTTACCTTATCTTCTTAGATTTTAATTGAACTAATTTCCTGAAAGTTCGTGTAAATTGCATGTTTTCAATATTAAAAACAAAGAAACAAATCTAAATGCTCTCCGGGTACCATGGTAGGTTAGATCTTTAGAAGTCCACGGAAGCCCCTGACTGAAATTTTTGTAAAGTGCAACTTGTCACACAATTAATATTCGTAACAGGAGATGGGGGACGCTGTTCATCGTGCTCTTGCTACATGAACCTTCCAAGCAGATCTGTGATGTCACCAAAACCTTTACTCTTGAGGAAGAAGCACCGTCATTCTGGCAAAATCACCAAAGTTCCACCAAGCCACCCAGTTACATGACTGGCCACTAAAAAGTAAACTACTGGCTTCCTCAATCCTTTGTGGATAGTCAACAAAGTCCATTTTTTACCCAAAAGCCCCACATTGGTGGACACTGCAAATGACATTCTATGAGATTTCAAGTTACATGGCCACGGTGTACTTATTTCTCTTGCCCTCTGATACTTCCCTGAAATACTAGATGTATACAAATATCTGATAAAGGTGTTTCAAAAGTGACCTGACGCTATATATAATAATTTATCATGTAATCAACAGTTAGGAGGAAGAACCCCTGATTTTGTGTTAAAGGTACACAACCTGTTTCTATTCTACTAGCAGGAAGCACAGGACAGCAATACACCCTGAGCGTTACACGGATCTTTCTGAAGGCACTGACACTTTGCAAACTTCGCCTCATTTCTCTGACGAGAGTCTTGGTGAGTATACAGACACAAGTCTATATGAGCACTGGGATGATTTTAAAACTTCTCCATTTTAAGCATATGCTAGGTAATAACTTAAATATCCCGCATTTAATTCACGTGGCCAGTCTTGCAAAGAGAAGGGGGGAAGGAGAGGAGGGAAGATGCATTTTACCTTGTTGGTCACTTGGTGACCTGCTGTCTAATTTAAATGCACGATGCCCCTCTCCTCCACCACCTGGATTCTTTGTTCTTTCCCAGCAAACGGAGCGGGAGGCCCAGACATCTAGCTCTTTCGATCTGGCAGCACGCTCCGTGGTCTGTGTCGCTGGGAACGCGGGGCAGCACGCAGCTGAAGCAGGGGACAAGCCGCTCGGCTACGCCCAGCTCTCAATCTGTTGTAGAGAAAGAAAACGCCTTGGAGACAAGAGGGGCTCCCTGCGTCTTGGGTTCCTCGGTGGAATGCCGTCGTGGGAAAGTGCTTTATGGGAGCAGCATGTTTGCACGTGTGAGAACCGACTTTAGCAGCGAAGGGCTATTTTCTTTAAGTCAATAAACTGGCTGCTCACCGTGTCGTTGCAGATTTGGCCATATTCCCGAGGTCAGGCCGTGAGGATGGCATGAACTGAAACCTTACTTGGGAGGTTAACGCTAGCGGTGGAAGGAGGTGGGGGCAGAGGCCCGTGTGTCCTTGGAGAGAAATGGCTGTCCCTGAGCTGGGGGTGGCTGGTCCTCAGTGAGAGGACTCCCCAGCAGCCAGTTCCGGAGACCCGAGAGGCTGGAAGCCAGGAGAAGGTGAGTGGAGGTCTTTCCGAGGACGGGCGCAGTGAGCTGGGAGGTCGGCCTTGGGCACAGGGACGTCACGAGGGACCCCTGCAGGTGTGCAGGTGAACAGCACTTCCCTTTCCTGGGATCACAGGGACAAGTCCAAACACTCCCTCCGTTCTGACACCTTTCGCTGACTTCAGTCTACGTGGCAAGAATTTTGTTTGCTGAGATCAAGAAAGTCAGAGGAAGACACTTAGAAGAGGAAGATGTTTAGAAGATTGCCAGCTGCCTCGCCCCACCTCGCGACAGGGCACAGGGCAGAGACGGGATGGGCAGCGACTGCCGGTCCCCTTCTCCCGGGGAAGGGTGGTGGGATTCCTGAAAGGCTCCCACCAGCCCGGTGAGTCCAAGCCACAGTCTTGTCCTGACACCCCTGGTGCTGCGGCCCCAATGGCCGTCTCAAGAGGATGGTTTTGAAAATGAAACATGATTTGATGAGTTGCGTGTGGCACGGCCTCCCCCTGTGAGGGACCAACACCATACAGGTGCGACGGGTGTTCTGAGCGCTTCGCGTCTGGTGCTCCTTCTTGGGATGCTGAGTACTCCTGAAGACCAGGAGCACCAAGATCATCTCACGGGCTACGGAGGACACTGAGAAGCCACTGTTTAAACACGTCAATAAGGAGATGTCGCTACGCAAACCCAGATCCCTCCAGCTGCCCTGAGTTCACTGAAGAACGTGCAGGGGGAGAGCGACGGGAAAAGCAGAGTCTCGAACCACAGCGGCTGCTCAAACACGCTCACGCCCCCTGGCAACTTTAACAACCCAGATAAAGGGAGGTTTGCGGTTCCTCGGCACGTAGTGGGCACTCAGGAGTTATTGGCTGAACGTTCCTTATCCGCTGGGAAGAATTTGACTTTGTAAAACTGTAAAGTTCTTTGAGCGGCTCTTTGAATATAAATCAAATAAACATCATACACTAAAATATCATTTGCTGGGGAATGCACGTACAAACAAGCAGCATTAACATGGCAAACTGAATTTCCAACAGAGTCCGGAAATGCTTGGAAACCTCCCCTGCAGAGAGTTCTAGTAAAAAATCATTCCTCTAGTTACTGCAGATCGCAGGTACTTTATGTGGACCTAGGGACCCCTAAAATTGTACGCAACATTAAGAGGGTTTATTTGTGTGGGTCTTTTGTTGTTTTGTTGCTGGAGAAAAGAGCCACAACTGTCATCAAATCTTGGCTTTGTGAGCCAAGAAAGGTCAAGATCACTGTTTGTGAAGACTGAAACTCCAGGAGGCGCTCGGCTTGCTAGATACACAACTGCTTAATTCCTCTCCTTCCGGCGTCCGGGCCCAGTGGGAACAGAATCCCCCACGCTTACGTTACTCTCATATACAGGACAACTTTTTGGAGTCATGTAATTAAAAAAAGAACCAATTTTTATAAAGGAACAGTATAAAAATAGACGCTTGGGGGGAATTTTAATCTACATGTAGATGGTGTGCAAGTGTGTACTTTTCTTAATCACTTCCTCTTACTTATCTCTTCCCCAGTTAGCTTCCTTTCCCAGGCGCTCGGGATCTATGCCAGGTGCCCACAAGGAGATTCCCCACAGTGGAGAAGAGCTGCCACGTGCAAGAGAGAAACCACACAGGCCAAGTTCTACTGCGAAAATGAGGGGCCATCTTTGTTGACTGAGAAGTCGTCCAAAGCCCCCCAGGGGTCCTTTCTAGTAGAGAAACCCATGTTCCCATGTTCCCACAAGACCTTCAGTGCAGCCCGGACTGCTACTTACTCCCTAACCTCCAGAAAGGTCCCTATGGCTCAGGAGGAAAAGAGGCCCACATCGATGAGTAGCGCCCACACAGCACCAGGTTCTAGCAGAGAACCACCTAGAAGCTTGATCCCTGTGAGGCCATCAGCAGGGACTGAGAGCTGCATCTTCAGCTCCCTCTGTGGAGTCTACGAGAGGATCCTGTGTTCTGAAGATGTTCCTAAACACTGCACTCACCAGGAAAACCTTTTTAGGAGAATGGGCTCTACACCCCAACAGATCCATAGCTCGGCTCCAGATCTGGAGATGCTGTGAACCCCCGAGGTATATACAAACGGCACGTATGCGTTTCTGAGGAGAGGCTCTGACTTTAAACTGACTGTGAAATGGGTTTGTGACTCGCCTGGATACGGACCCCCGCCCACCCCGGGACTCTGCAAGGAGAGGCTACGTGGGCACAGCTTTTCAGAAAACCTGCTTCATTTTCTCAGTGAATTCCTTCTCTTCAGATTTTGCGGGAGAAACGGTGGGTTAGGCCTAATAAAGTAGGGACAGCTGCTAGCAAAACTTCACCGCAACCCGCTTTTTATGCTTCTTGAAGCTCTATGTAAGAATACGTATTTTTCAACCTAAGTTAACTGTAGCAAATATGTCCAGTTAAAAAAAAAAAGAAAGAAACCACATACATAGAGTTTTAGTTGCTTTGTTTTCAGAGTCATGATGTGAAAGAAAAGCAAATCTTATTTCAGCCACAAATTGCGGAAACAGGAAGCACCCTAATTTCTGAAGGGCTACATGTCTTTTCAACGATGAAATACCAGGCATCGAATATTTAGATTTTAGAATATTTTAATATCCATTTCTTGAGAGGATGCATTTTCAAATAATTAGAATTAACAATTTAAAAAGAGCAGAGTGAAGGAAAGACGGAAAAATGCAAACAGTTGGTTCTTGTTAATTTAACTTTACGTTCTAGGCATGATGTGATTTTCTGAAACAATCAACCAAAAAATGCTTATCTCAAAAATCTAGGAACGCAAACGCAGACAGATCTTTGGAAACTACAAATGATGACAGTCCACGTAGCGGGAAGCACGCGGCCCTCTGGCTCTCAGTGTCAAGTGCAAATGTGCAGGTGTTGCATAATCTGTGTGACTCTGCAAGCTACTTAAGGGCTTCGTAAATGATGCTCTACGTTTGTCTGCACTGGATAAAATTGTGTGTGTGCTTGTTTATATATATGTGTGTGTATGTGTAACTTGATCTGACTTGGGGCCAAGAAGAAAACAGCAGTTGCAACTCAAAGCAACTATTTACACACATTCAGTTCTGAAGTATTGCTTCCTGACCTAAGTTCGGAAGAGGTATTGCCACTGTGAAGAATACATCCATCGTGTTGGTAGCGCTTGAACCGCTGCTTAGGGACCTGTCTTCAGCGACTATTTGTTCAACGCCCAGAGAGCGGGCGCATGGCATTTCTGCTGCAGAGATTCTGGGGTCCTGCGATGAGGTATGTGTCAGGGCAGGGAACTGGGAAGGACCCATGTCGCCTGGTGGCCCAGAGAGAACATCTGTACTACTTATTTAGGAAGGCTCAGGGTGTTTTTTTGAAAGACAGTTTTAAAACTCTGGGTGAGCCATCCATCAAAGGCTCCAATCTGCACACTGCTGGAGCAGATCACCAGATGTTAAGACCCTCTCCCTGCGCTCTGCAGCTCCCCAGGGTCAGGAATCACAACCATTCTTGCAGCAGGGGAAGGAAAGGGAGGATGTGCTGGGGAGGAGGCATGTGCAGAGATGAACTTTGTAGTGTGTTCTGAGTGGAACAGCAGAGACACGGCTGACCTGACAGCAACCGCCCAGCCCCTTAGCTGCTGCCAGAGCCAGGGAGCCTGGGGACAGAAGGCCAAGGGAGAGGACCACACCCAAACACAAGCCTTCACACTGACGGAAGGAGCCCCTAATGCCCACCACCCCTGTGGGCAAGGACAGCGTCGGGTGGTGTTTGAAAACAAAAATAAAAACTCTGCAGTATCTTATAAGAATACATTCTTTAGAAGCAAGAGGTACTGTCACACCATCCTTTCTCTAGCATCAGAAGACCAACAAATAGACAGAAAAACCTGGAGGAAGATCTTGGTTACTGAGACGTCGAGACCCTGGCTGTGGCCGTACTGCTGGGACCCATGCATGTCCCCCTGGAGAGCTGGCCAGCCGTAATCAGTATTTCCTGATACTGGAAACGGCAGGTTGTAGATGCGTTTGGAGGGCGGGGCTGATAATGGGACTTGATGCAGATGGGACAGCTACAAAGAGATTTAGCAGCGAAAAGAAAACGCACAGGGCATGCCGGTAGAGCTTCCACAGAGAAGGAGCCGGTCCTCAAGTTATCCTGTGAGCTGTACACCAGTGTCACCTGGAAAATAACTATGACCATGACGGGGCAACTACAGCCTGAGTTCAACACTACGTACGCTCCAGACTCAACGTGGAAAAACGTCATCACAGGCAGGATTAGCAACAGAAGACCCAGAAGTGATTTTCCTTAGGTTTTCTACACTTGCCCTGGTCCAACACCTCATCTGCATGTGGGTGATTCTGTCTCTACGCACAGATTCAGTCACCAGGTTCAATCCTGCCACAAGCCAAGAACGCGAAAGGATGAGAAGCCTCTGGGCTGTGTGGGAGCCAAGCCCCGCCCGGCACGGCCTTCCCACTCTGACTCAACCCCTGCAGCGGGCAGGCCCCTGGGCACGCTCTGCGGCACACAGGCCAGAAGCAGCCACGTTCGTCGGGTCTGAAAACTGTGGCTGGGCGTCCCTCCATCCCAGAGTGCGCTGGCCATGCCCGTCCAGGTCCTCCTCCGCCTCTTTATGGGGACGGGGCCCAAAGTGGCGGAAGCACTAATGGGCATCTTCTCACCCTGCTGCGTGCTCTGCAGACCTCTTTTCCCCCCACCCGGCCTATCTCCCTTCACCAGATTGACCTGGCAGGCCCTCCCCCAAAACACACACTTCCTGATAAATAAATAAATAAATAAATGCAACCCTCAGGCGTTTATTTCGAGTTTCCCTCTCAGAGGATCCAGCTTCAAAGACAAACCCCTCCGCTCCCAGCTGGAAAACCCCTTGGTTCGGGGGCAGAACGACACATGAAACATGGCTCTTAAATACCTGAGGCCGGGCTCGGGAGCTCAGCGCAGGGCCGCGGCTGGACTTTGGCCTGCGTGTGGAGGGAGCCCTGACGCCCTGGCTGGGGGGGAAGCGGGGCAGCCCCTGGAATGCGTGGGTGGGAAGGGCGCAGGCGGGCCTGGCCGGGGCTGCCCTGCTCGCAGCCCACACCCCCTCACCTCTCCTCACAGTGAGTTACTGGCACTTGATCTCAGATTCATAAATGAAAGTGTGTGTGCGTGTACATGTTTACACAGAAAGGTCAGGGCGCTGGAAAACACTATTATGTATACAGAAAAAAATAAACCGCATTGTATTAGCAAAAAACAAAACAAAAACGAACAAACAACAAAACAAAACCCAAAGTGTCTTGTGAGAAAAAGCAATAAAAATGATATCTTAACCACAGCTTCTGTTTAAAAAGTCCAGCGATACCCAATGCCATGACCTCCACCGATGGCCTCTGTCCCCAGACTGGGCGCCACGGCCCCTGAAGGCACTTGTTCTCCGTGCTGCTGGACGGCCGCGCCCAGGGGGCAGGGCGCCGGGGGAGGAGAGGAACGGGACGATGGGGACGAACCCTGAATAGCTGTGGTCCGCACACACGCCAGGGCTGCGAAGACCACACGACACCACGCCCGGGGACGGAGGCTGTGGTGCTCGGGACGCACGACAGGCAGGTACAGACGTGACTGGGTTCGAGGAGCAGAGCCCCGCGGGAGCAGCGGGCGCTGCGTCACACGCTCTCAGACACGTTGAGCCTGGTGAGCTCGCTGGCTTCGTCGGCGCCCGCTTCTTCACAGTCGCTTTTCTCCACGGCCTCGCCAAGCCGACACCTTTCTTCCGCTCTGACGGCCTCTCTCCAGGGCCTCTTGGAGGACAGGTGAGCCTCCCTGGCCTGCACGTGGTTTTCGGCACCCGGAGGCGTCTTGTCCGTGCTCTGGACGGAAGGCACCAGGCTGGCGATCTCGTCCGTGGGGGACCGCCCGATGCTGCCGTCCACCTGCACTCGGATGTCCGGGGAGATGGACAGCTGGTGCTGCGGCACGGCCCCGCTGTCCGTGCACTTCGGGTACAGGTAGGTCTTCATCTGGCCCTTGCCCTTGACGTTCA
Source organism: Mungos mungo (assembly GCA_004023785.1). Lineage (NCBI taxonomy): Eukaryota > Metazoa > Chordata > Mammalia > Carnivora > Herpestidae > Mungos > Mungos mungo. Next base: position 256,962 of record PISW01002064.1, read on the forward strand.
CCGTCCCCCGGTAGTCGAAGTCGTAGCCCATCTTGCTCAGGACGCGGTAGCTCTCCTCGCTCACCTGGATCCGGCACTCCACCCCGGTGCTGTCCATCCTGCTGGCGATGTTGACCGTGTCGCCCCAGATGTCATAGAGCAGCTTGGTGGTGCCGATGACCCCCGCCGTGAGTGGCCCGTGGTTGAAGCCCACCCTGAGCTTGAAGTTGAACCACAGCATGTTGCTGTTGAAGTCGTCCACCACGCGCATCATCTCCTTGGCGAACTCGAAGAGGACCTGCAGGTGCTCCTGGGGGTGGCCGCCGTCCCGGCACTGCGCGCCGTTCAGCCCCGACGCGGCCATGTACGTGGCCCCGATGGTCTTGATCTTCTCGATGCTGCCGTAGCCTGGCCGGCCCAGGAGCTCGTCGAAGTCCCCGATGAGCTCGTTGAGGACGCGGTAGCACTCCTTGCCCCCCTCGTAGTTCTCCTCGTAGAACTCGCTGAAGTTGACGATGCTGGCGAAGATGACGCCCCCGCTGTCGTGGTTCTTGGAGTAGGTCTGGGAGACCTTCAGCTGCTCGGCCACGTGGTAGGGAATGATGTTCCTCAGCAGCCAGTCGGCCTGGTCCCTCATGCTCTGGATCTTGGTGCGGTGAAGGTCCGCCTCCACGTCCCCGTGGTAGTGCAGGCGGTAGCTGACCTCGAATTCCCGATTCAGGAACCAGACCAACAAGAGCAGGAGAAAGAAGACAAGAACCACCTCCTGGCCCATCAGGCTGGCTGCTCTGCCGTCACGCGGCAAGGAGCTATTGCACGGGTTCCCCTCGGAACTGGAGAGTAAAGAGAAGAGATTCCATGTACCTTCTTAAATGCATCGTTTTTTAAAATTTTTTAATTTTTTAAATTTATTTTTGAGAGACAGAGAGAGACTGCACGAGCAGGGGAGGGTCAGAGAGAGGGGGACATACAGAATCTGAAGCAGGCTCCAGGTTCTGAGCTAGCCATCAGCACAGAGCCTGATACAGGGCTCGAACCCACGAACTGTGAGATCATGACCTGAGCCGAGGCCGGACGCTTAACCGACTGAGCCACCCAAGCGCCCCAAATGCATCTTTTAAGAGAGAGGTTGCTGCTCAGGACTTGTGGGTTCTGAAAGAGCCCAGGTAACGAGCACTCTGCACCATATCCTGCGGCACTGACCATGTGCAGCCTCCAGGGACCCGCTCCTGTTCGGCTGGCCGGCTGAAGTAGAACAGAGATAAAGGCTGACTTTTGAACCTGAATTCTGAGTAAGCACCTGCAACTGCTGTTTTTCAGGAGGCTTCAGCTCCTGGATTTTAACATATTTTCTTTACCCCCAACTTTCTCTTGTGAAAATTCTCAACCTCCTAGAAAAGAGACCAGTAAAGCATTCACACTCCCATCTCTTGGACTGCCGACATCTCACTGCTTTGCTCTCTCCCTCTGTCAACACACACGGACACACACACACCTCCCCCGCTGAATGTTCCGAACCTCAGGGGAGACATCAGGACACTCCGGCCCTGAACACTTCGGTCCCTATCTTTGAAGAATCAACACATCTCCCAATGTAACCACACCTACCATCATCATACCCAAGACATTAAACATTCTCTGATGTACTTGCTTTTTAGATTTCTAACCCAAAGTTAGTTCTAAAAGACGTGTATTTTACAAAGAATTTTTTTAAGTTCTCATCTACCTGTATAAAAGTCTGCCAACCGACCATTACCCCCTTCTGGGTTGGTTCTGTTTTGCCTAAGTCATTTAAGACAATGTTAACATTTTAAAAAATAGTATGTATACTTTTGAGAGTAGCACATGGTGAGAAACTCAAACAACATAAACAGTGGTAAAAAAAAATGTCTTTCCTTCAACAAAGTATTGATTTTCTTGTGGTTGCAAGAAATTCTAACACCTGGATGTTCTGTAACAACTAGACCCCAACCCTGGGCACGTGGGGCCGCACCCCCCTTCCTAGCAGGGAACCCTGCTGGGACACCCCTGTGCACAGGAGGGGTCTCTCTGTGGGACAAACTACCGGAGCTGCAGCCACAGTCACTCCACCTACTGCACATTTACAAATCTGTCGGAAAATTTCCAACTGCCCTTCTGGGGGGGGGGGGTCTGGGGCTGTTCCGCAGTTGGACGGTGCTGACCAGCAACAGCTGTGGCTGACGATTAGTGCCAGGAGCATGGTCTCTTTGAAAGTTTCTTTTTTAGATAGAGTTTTTCCATTTAAAGGTGCTACATACTCATCAGAAGCAATTTAGGGGAAAACGTAGAAAGAAAAGATTTGGCCGTCATCGACCCCGCAGAGGCAATGCCTGTTAATGAGCACTGCATTTCCGGTCTGTCTTCTGTTTACAGAGCGGCGAGTGCTCCGTTCGGGTCAAGTGTGGGCTCTGATGTGCTTCTCTAGCACATGGGGTGGGTCTAGGTCTTACGTAGCAATGGGCTGAGTCACTATAAATATAATTCTATATAAATGGGATGGGTCCTCAGTTTAGATAGCTCCATGGCACAGAAAACTCAATGCTGTAATCAGAATGTTGAATAAGTTTCACTGTTAGCTGTGACTTAACGATATTATAAAAAATACTGAAATTAATCAATCTGGCCATCATGGTCTTCTGTAAAACACAGTCACAAGACCTCGGATCTTGGAATAGGAATCCCTGGACTCCGTCCCAGCCGGACCACTGCGGAGCTCTGGAGCCCGGGGCAAGATCTCTAGGTCTCAACTTCTTCACAAGTAAACTGAAGATGGGCTGGAGTATCGTTAAGTGCCTACTGGCCTCAGGTTCTGTGCAAAAAGGACTTAACAGGGCAGGCCTGAGGCTGCCAGCCATAGAAAGGCCTACTGGCAGCAGTGCCCTAGGCTGGCATCAGGACCTCAGATTTGGGGAGGTTCCTGCCTTCTTTGATAAAAGGGGCTCACCATGTCTATACTGCTTGTGCAAACAATGTGCTTTATGCTGAGCACCTGCCTTCTCCAGAGAGTCCGGAATTTTGACTGCTGCCAGACAGATGCCTACGTGAGCAGCCTCGCACGGAAACCCTGGGTACAGAGTCTCTGACGGGCTCCCCTGGTGGACACCAGCTCACCTGCTCTGTCCCAGCTCACTGCTGGAGGAACGAAGAGCCTCCCAGACTACACGGTGGGGACAGCGCTCTGGAAAGCTGGTGCCAGTGTCCTCTGGACTCCATCTCACGCACCTTTCCTCTTCCCTGATTCTGCTCTGTGTCCTTTCACTGTAATAACTCACAGTATGACTATGTGCTGAATCCTAAATCCTCCTAGCGAGTTACTGGTTCTGGGGTGGTCTTGGGGACCCCTGCCATAAGTTCCCTGCGAGCCGGGAAACAAACAAGACCTCTATGGTAAGACACACCACGCTTACTTATTCTTCCAATCGTCATGTAATCAAATGGCAAGACAGATTACGACTCTCAAGCACTGAACAAGGGAGTGAGAGGACAGAGACCTGTGTCTCTAACGGGCTCGAGGACAGGGACAGCATGGGCCACAGGAGGCAGTGGATCGTCTCTTGTGTGGGCCCATCCCGTTGGGTGAGGAGGGGACCTTTCTTTCGGTACCTCCAGAGAGGTGACACTGAGCAGCGGTCCACTTTATTGTAGATGTTACCAAGGCGCCCCACCGTCTTCACGGTCAGTCGGGCTTTGCAGCCCGGGGGCAGACGTGGGGGCGTGCCTGCGTCTCCTCAAGCAGGCTGCTGCTCTTGCTGCTTTTCTCGCTGTGCTGGGGCCAAAGCCCGCAGCGTGGCCTGACTCCGGAGAGGGGCACAGGCTGGCCCCTCTAGAGAGAGGAGGGGAAGGGTGGAATGGAGGCCAGCGTGAGAGAGAAGGGGACCAGACTGTGATGTATGCTTTCATCTTCCTTTGAAAGGAGAATCCTAATCCACAGATTTACATTTCGTGCCCAAGGGGCTGCTGTGCAGCAGAAGAGACATGTATCGCGTAGGTGAGAGAATGACTTCGCTCATCACCAGTGTTTCTCATTCTGCCACAGAAGGAACAAAGATGGTGGTCTTATTCCTATATTCGAACAGCAAAGGCCAGTTCCAAAGAGGAATTCTATGTGACTCAACGCAAGAGTCAATTTATGACTTAATGATTGGACATTAAGTCATAATTGGAAGTGAGAATAAAATACAGTATAATTCATTATTACAGAGAAGAGGGATTAAAACGTCGAGAAAAACAGAAACAAAGATCATTTGTGATCCTACCCAGCTTAGCCTGGGATCTGTTAACATTCTGGTGTATTTTGGTGCCATTTAAAATACATGCCTAGAGATGGGACGTTGGGGGTCACCGAGCAGTGGCACGGGGGTACTTCTGGGTACTGGGAATGTTTCATTTCTTGGACTGAGGGGCATTTAGTGGGTGCGCTCACCTGCGAAGACTCAATGAGCAGTATTCTTATGACCTGGGTACTGTTCAGTGCGCATGTTATATATTCGTCAATAAAAAGTTTACTTATAGAAAGCTGCTAAGTGTTCTGTTTCTAAATAAATACTATGGTTGTGATGGTAAGAGAAACACACGTGCACTCTGCCTCTGTTCCAGACTTTAAATCTTCTCCCCAGGGTCCACAGGTCCACAGAGATTAATTTTTTAATAGTAGAATCAGAAAAGAATCATTGGTTGCTCATTACCAGACCATAACTATTGTATATCTTACAGTTTTTCATATGCATAACGAAATACCAACAGGATGCTTGCAATTTCACCTAAGTGGTTTTCTTATTGCTGCATTTTAACAGCGGCAATATTTGAGCGGATGTATCATAATTTGTTTCATTTCTTTTTAGTGGCAACTGAAGTTCTGATGAATTTTCAGTGTGACCAACCACTGTGATCAACATTTTAGGGCAGAGGGTCTTTATCATATGCGGGACTGTCTTCGAAGTAGATAAGCAAAACAGAATTATTAGGTCAAAGGCCATGAACACTTTTGTAGACAGATCGTCAAATTACTTTCAAAAACCATGTGCCATACTGAGGCGTGACGATGCACGGCAGAAAGAGCGTGGCCCGCGAGCATGAGACACCAGGGTGCACACGTTGCCAGTGACTAGGTGTGTGAACACACACAGGTTCCTTAACTTCTCTGAACTTCAGCGTCCTTCCCTGGAAAATGGGGACAAAGCCGCCTAATGTGTCAGGCTACCGTGAGAATTAAATAATTTTTAAGTGCCCGGCAGCTTAACCAAATGAGCCATGGCCGTGCAGGACCGGGCCACACCGCCCCCGCACTGGGAGTGCACACCACTCCAGCTCTGTGAGCCTTCGTTTTAAAAGACCAAAAACAGTCGTGTAGTTATTTAAATGTCCAATGACTTTGAGAGTAACCTATGTAGCCTTTACCTACCTTTTCTCTTGCGAATTTTTTTTGTTTTTTGTCCTTTATTTATGCAGGTCCTACCCAGCTCTTTCGAAGACACCCCGCAACTATGTGTGTGCCCACACCCCACGGGTGTGTCGGTGAGCCTTTTATTTCTGTGGGTGTGTGACTTATTTATTATCTGTAAGACTGGAAAGTTATCTCCGTTGTAGAGCCCTGCAAACTAATGTTATTTTTTCTAGATTTCTACACAGTCTTATATAATTTAACGTTTATTTCTGACCCTTCCGTTTATTTAGATCTTACTTTGATGTCTATAATAAAGCAAGGGTCTAACATTTATTATTTCAAATTTCTACTTAGTAAATTCAAAATATTTTAGAGCATTAAAATAAGTACTCTCTTACACTTGACAGATTTCCTTCATAACATGTTGAAATCTTAGTAAAACTAAGCCAAATCTAGTATGTTCTTAACAATCACTTCATTTTCCCAGTAAGATATTTTAACTATGAACTGTTACTTCAACAAGTAGGTATTTCCCACTTACTCTTTTAAGAATTAGATATGGTTCTTTTTATTCAAGATACGACTGCTTTTTAGGAAGTTACTCTCACTTATTCAGATCCAAGCATGACATTAACAGCTTACCTGAAATTCTGTCCCACGCCCAAGTGCGAAATCACTACGGAACTGAAATTAAAATGCAGAAAAATATTATAAAAACAAAGAAGGCATTACATGAAGTAATCTGAGAAGAGTTTAAATAAACAATTCTCCTTTTTTTAATATGGAGATCAAGTTAAATAACTAAGGATAGCTAATGCTTTATTATAATTTGATGCTGGGTGTTAATTAAAAATCACCACAGGCGTGGGGCACCTGGCTGGCTCAGTCGGTTAACTGTCTGACCTCTGTGCTGACTGCTCAGAGCCCGGAGCCTGCGGCAGTTCTGAGTACCCCCACTTCTCTGCCCTCTCCACTCATGCTCGCACACTCCCTCTCTCTCTCTCTCTCTCTCAAAAGTAAATACATATTTAAAAAATTTTTTTAAATCACAACAGGCAAAGTCAGTGACAGAGCTAACAGGCCTTCACATCAGGTGTGGAATGGATGTCCCATCGCCAAAGAGCGACAGCTAACAAGGAGTCTCCGAAGCGTCCGTGTGACTATTAGGACTCATCTCCAGGGTCCTACAGGCTAGACACCAGTCACGATGAACAGCCATATCCGCTGACAAAGGACCGAGTTAGAATGGCACTCAGGAGGGGCACCGGGGTGGCTCCGTTGGTTAAGCATCTGACTTCTGATCTCAGCTCAGGTCATGATCTCACAGTTCATGAGTTCGAGCCCTGGATCAGGCTGTGCCGATGATGTGAAGCCCGCTTGGGACTGCGTCTCTCACTCTCTCTGCCCCTCCCCTGCCTGTGCTCTCGCGCGCACTCTCTCTCTAAGATTAATAAACTTGAGAGGAACTCAGGAGATGCTGGCTACATGAGAAGCTGGTGGTCCCAAAGCAACCAAGTCCCGGTGAGGGGCACAGAGGCCACACAATGCCCTGTCGGTGTCAGGGCAGGACCTGTGACACATGGAATCCTCTCCACATCACTCACAGCCTCTTCTGGGGTCCCAATGCACCCAGTTCCCCTCAGGCCAGCAAATCAGCCTCGTGCCCCCACACTTCCTGGTCCCCTAGATCTACCTACCCCACTCACTGCAAAGGAGGACCTTCCTTACACAGCCTCTGCCAGCTGCTCCCCTGGGCAGCAGAGGCCAGGGGACAGCTCAGAGTGGCTGTTACCATCTCAGGAAGTGTTAGATGGTGTCACAGGGAAGGAGACAAAAGAGCGACAGCAGAGACACTGCTCTCAGGCTGAATGTCCTCTCCCTTCCCTGCCCAGACACGATGGTGACACTGATTCTCCACGTGTGCGCAGGCCTTCTTTCACATCTGTGTCTCCCCAAGGCTGGAGCAGTTCTTGGAAGTCCCCCCCTCCCCCCTTGCTCACCACGTGGGGGCTTGTTCACCACTCCCCATGCTTCCTGCCCTACGACCGTGACGTCCCGTGGTGACGACAGGGGGGGTGGGTTCAAAGGATTTTGTGAATAGGGAGGAGTACTGGGTGCAGGGGAGGCTCAGGCCGCCAGCCACACCCCAAGATCTTCTCTTTGGATTCTGGACAAAGGCAATGGAATTAGTCCCTCATCACTCTGGTCCCTCCAGGTCCAAGGGGAAAAGCCCAGCGCCCGTCACCGAGCACAGCGCGAACGGCTGACGGGCTGTCTGTGGTGGTTTTCTTAAAAGGTTGAAAGGCAGACTGATGGATCCCATGTTCTTGGGAAAGAGCTTTATAATGATCCTAATTCCAGATGGCCGTGCCTTCAGAAAGGAAAATGTACACTCTGTTCTGCTTAAAGTAATTTAACTATTCATTAAAGTTTCCTTCCAAATGCTGAAGGAAAGCTTTGCTTTAAATTCCCTTTTGATCTTAATTTGCAGAGAACTTGAGTGTCTTTCATGTCATTATTTTATTAACTAGACCGAGGAGAAGGGTGCTTACTCCACCCACCACCGACCCCTGCTTTGGTCATATCCAGAGACACACTGGTGGTTTCATCTGCTATTGCAACAAACTAGATCATTGTCTACTTCTGAGCTTACTACAGCACTGGTTCTCAGAGACAGTAATGCCACTCCTAGGGGGCGTTCCGAAACTCCTGGGGATCCCTCTGGCTGTCCTAGGAATTTGAGGAGCCAGGAATGTTAGCTGTCCTGCGAAGCACAACGAAGGAATGCCCTGTATAACTTTGAAATATCCCGCTAGTGTAAACCCACTGTAATTATAAAAAATTGGTTCTTTAATATGTGCTAATAGTAAAATGTTTTTACAAGCAGTTACCAAAAAAAGTCCAATATTTAGAAGTTTAATGCTTAATGGCTTTAAGATACTAGCCTAGGGGCGCTTGGGTGGCTCAGTGGGTTAAGCATCTGACTCCAGTTCAAGTCATGATCTCATGGTTCATGAGTTCAAGCCCTGTGTTGGGCTCTGTGCTGACAGCTCAGAGCCTGGAGCCTGCTTCTGATTCTGTGACTCCCCCCCTCTCTCTGTCCCTCCCCTGCTTGTGTGATTGCTCGCTCTCTCTCAAAAAATAAATAAATAAACATTAAAAAAATTTAAAGAAAAAAAGACATTATCCTGAAATTTCTGAATTAGTCACTGTGAGCATTCTGCTATTCAAGGTAACACTGTTTTTCCAACTACACATCTAGTTGAACTAGGCTAATAGTCACAAAACCAGCTGCAAATGTGCAACAATCAATAGGAGACTTGTCTTTAACACACTAAGAACCAAACACTATGCAGTTAGTAGGACACATAAAAGACTGGGATCTTACTTCATTAACAGAGAATTTTTAAATATAGCACAAATCACTGCCGTCCTATATATTTCTATTTCTTAATTGTTTGCAGCATGACAGCAAGAGCTGACCCGGGGACTAAACTGTCCCCGGGGACCCCACAGAGCCCCTCCTCCTCTTCCCACACTGTCCTGTCGATTCCTTAGAACCTACAGTGAGAGGGCTTGGAAGCCCATTTGAATACCAGGGAATGAAAGTATTCCACAAATGCGGAGGGATTTCAAGACTAAAGATATGTTTCCAGTGACTGATCAGTACTCCAGTTCATGTCATGACACATGTGTCACAACAGCGAGTCAATATATATAGATAAGGCCCAGGACACCCGCAGGAGCACCAAACCCCCTCGCTTCCTCTCCTTCAGCAGCCTGCAGTCTGGGCACGTTACCCCTCCTCAAATGAGGCTGGAACCAGCTTCCTCTTGGCATTCCCGCGTCTATCTATTCCTCTATCCCCTCACTTTCTTGATGGGCTGGTATGCAACGGTCTCTGGTCCTACTTCCCCAGTGTGAGCAAGTTCAAGCACGAGCCTACTGCGTTATGTCCTTCTGGGGCGGGGGCAGTCGCCCAAGGGTATCTACATGCAAACACATATTACATCGCCAAAAATTAACTTCTCCTTCTTATGCACCTGAGTCTTGGGGCATGTTGTGTACGGTGACAGCTGTCGTGCTAGGACAGTACCTGGGGGAACAGAGGGACGAGGCATCGGGGCGGAAGTGAGAGACACAGGCGAGGTCTGGAAAGGGCTCTAGCCGGCGTGCGTGCCGGCCTGACCTCGGTGGTGGACGTACCTGTCTGGGCACAGGGAGACATAGAGCAGGAGCAGCGGCCCGGCCCCGACGACGGTGGCTAAGGAGGACCTCATCCAGGAGCTGAGCTGGCAGAAGTTACAGTAGTGCACGACGGCGGTCAGGACGGCAGAGCCCGTGAACACGGTGAACTGCAATGAAAGGCTGGCATGGTTAGGGCCCCGCCCGCCCTCGCCTCACTCTCGTGCTGACCTCAAAGGATCTGCCCACTTATCTTTCTTTCAATGTAAAAATGCCACAGCGTCGCTAAGGGTCTGGCAGTTCCAGGGATGGGTCACACGCTGCTGTGATAATCGCCCAGAGCTTTAGGCTGCACTGGCACCAAAGTCCTCGCCCTGATGTGTGGGAATGGCGTGCGCCATGCCGGAGGAAAGGGAAGGCAGGCCACCGGGCTGAAAACCACAGCCACGTAAGTGGCCACCTTCACAAAGCCTTCCTTCGGGCATCCCGCTACGTGCCAGCAGAATTGTAATTTGGTGTTAAAGTATCAAACACGGCCCGCAGCTCGGGTTACACTGGCTTTCACCAAAAGCATCCCCTTCCACAAGGGCGTCAATTCACTCCTCGTGGGGTCTAACCAGGAGGCTCCGCCGTGACCACCAGCAGCCGATCCGGGGGCCGGCACTGCAGACGAGCAGGCAGTCTCTACTGCCTGGAGACCGGGGCCCAGGCGGCTTCGGGAACACTAAGGAAAGAGCCCATCTGGAGCTCGGTGAGGCCAGAGAGGGCGCGTGTCAGCCGGACGGGGCGGCCGCGTACCCGGCCCTGGACTGTGGTCACTGACCAGCTGCAGGCTCACCTCCCTGCCTGCTTCAGACAAGCCCTGTCAGAGGACAAGCTCAAGGTGGTGACAAAGAGTTTGTCCTTCTTTAGAGGCGTATATTTAAGTTGCTGTCCCAAGTCATCAGGTTTATTTAAAAAAAAAAAAGACAAGGGAGTCAGGAAGAGCCCAGACACAGGCACTAGGCCTTTACTTACCTGTATGTCGGTGTCGAATTCGGAGGTGACGTGAGAATAGACGGCGAGGGCAGGGAGCGACACCAGGATGGCCCCGATGAAGTGGCGCGGGAGCCAGCCGGCTATGCGCTCCAGCAGGCGCTTGGTGCAGGCCATCACGTCCTCCAGGAAAAACACCATCCTGGGCCAAGGAGAGAAGGGGCGCAGGCGGGTCAGCTTGCCCGGGGGGCCCACAGGCAGACAAGCGGGCACGTCTCGTCTGCGCTGCTGCCCTCCGCCTGGAGCCCAGTTATATAGCTCGTTGCAACAGAAAGCGGCTTCTGGGTGGCACTGCTGCACAGTGATCTTCCAGGACCGAGCTACAATGTGCAGTGCACTGGGCTTGGTCTGCGGCCTCAGCAGGGCCCACTCAGCAGTCCAGAAATCAGCCACAACCCTGCTCGCAGCGCCCTGCCGCCAAACCCGCACACCTCTAGGGGCCCGTTTGTGGCCGTCGGGCACCTGAGGACACAGGTGATGACTCAGTTGTGACCTCCCCAGGAGTGCTGCCCTGGCACGTACGAGGTGAGACACTACGTATTTTATGTATTTTATTTTTAACGGCTTTATTGCTCTTTCTCCTTCATCCTGGAGTGACTGCATTTCACCGACCCTTCGGAAGCTATGGGTATGGGTGGGTAGGCTGTATTTCAGGATGGCGACGTGGACATCACAAAAGAATCTTCATGAAGAAGGGGGAGCAAGTGTGTGGGGCTCAGAACCGCTGTTCTGGAGGAAGAACGATTTGGGGTGAGTGAGGGGCCAGTGCCTGGATGCCAGCAGGGGCAGATGGAAGAGGGGGCACCAGGGTTCAGCTTGGGAGGGGAACCCACACACACAGATCCTCTCTGAAGGCTGGCCCCAGCGAGGGGGAGAAGGGACAGACCCACCGTCCTCACCTCTGGGGCTGTGGGGAGGGGGTGGCCAGGTGCTGCTGCTGAGCTTGGACACCACAGTTCCCCTCCAGGGCCTTTGCCACACCGCCAGGTGCCTGCATCTTCTGTCACGGACACCTCAATGCAGCAGCCACTGGCGTGTATGCTTGACCACCAGGAAACTGCAAATCTCGGCCATTTCCCACACGGAGCAGGCAGGCCTTGTCTGACCCTTTTAGGGCCTGGATGGTTCGGGCCTCCTGACACGCAAATGGATAATGGAGCCCTGGGAATATTTCCAAGACTAACCACAAATATGCTCAAAGGCAGAATACTTAAGCCCTGTGAGGAGGCAGAGGGAGCCAAGTTCCAAGGGAGAAGGCAGGACTGACAGGCCCTTCACGAAGGTCCCCAGGACGGCAGAGCTCTGAGGATGAGACCCACGGGGCTCACGCCCTCTGGGCTCAGCACAAATCAAGGGGAGTGCAGGGACGGGCCGTGACCACGCTGTGGGAAGGCCACCAGAGCAGCTGCAGAACCGGCCTCCGTGGGGCACCCACATACTCCGCAGCATGGCCTCTGCTGCCCTGGGATCCTGAAAAGGCCCTGTGCGTGGTGAGAGGGACTCCGCCAATTCCTGCCCCCGCTCAGGCTGGGTGACTTGGGTGAAGTGACCATTTAAAGTCACGCCAGCAGTCGTTCAGGAGCAGCGGCCACCTCACTGGGAGGCGCTTGCAGAGCGTGCGGGTGTGACAGGCCCAGCAGCCCCGGGGTGCGGCCCGGCCTGGCAGCTTCGTGGCCTGCAGCCCTTGGCAGTCTCCCGGTTAGCCCAGGCCCTGGAGAGCTGGCTCCAGCGGAACAGGGAACAGTGCTGTAAAGGGCTTTTTAAAAGGCATGGAGACAGCGCCAGCTTCTGAGCGAGCAGGAGCCTTCCTTACCTGCCAGGACCCAGGTCACCCAGAAACCCGGGCCCGGGGCAGGGAGCGTGACGAGACGCACTGCAGATGGACACCAGGTTTTCTTTGGGGGTGACAGAAATGTTCTAAATTCGTATGGTGACCTTTGCACAACTCTGTAGGTTTACTAGGAATCACTAAATTGTACACTTAAGTGACTGAATTTCTTGTATGTGATTAAAAAGGAAAAGATAAACCAGGGGCCTGAAGACTCCTTGGTTCGGGATCCCCAGAAGCAGAGCTGATGTGGGAGGAGGTCCCAGGCAGCCCAGTGAGGGGTGCAGAGCTGCCCTCCAGGGGCCCACAGGCAGGAATCCCTTGCTCTGCACCACGCGGCCCAGTCGGGTGGGGAATCTGGGTGGAGAGTGCGGATGAACCCTGCAGTTATCTCGATCTGGCACAGACACGAGGGTCAAGTGCAAGGCCTCCGGCGGCCAGAGAAGGCCCTCAGCAGAGAGCCACAGGGCTGGGGGCAGGGGTGGGGGAATAGGGGACAGTGAGCTCGAGGATGGGGAGGGGTATCCAGACCATACACTCCGAAGTGGGGCAGCAGGGGCCTGGTGTTCAGAAGTCTCAGGACCAGACCCAAGGCTGCTGTTGCCTGTCCTTGGGGAAGCAGAGCAGACACTCAAGGTCAGGACCCTTCTCTCCGTTTCTGTTTTACCTCCAGCTTCTGAAGGGGAATTAGTGGAGGGACTGCCAGGTGAGAAGACTGACAGAACGGGACGGAGGACGTGGCCACGGTGCCCAGGAGGCAGACAGGGGACAGCAGGGGCTGCGCGTGTAAACGGAGTGCGCTGTGCATTTGCATCCAGTCGGAAATATGCAGATCGGCTGTGAGCTTCCCCAGGTATCGGGCTGAACCCTGACTTCGGGCTGAGTGGGTCCTGAGGGCCTACCTTCCCTGAGGGGTCCTGCTGTGTATTCAGACCTTCTATCCATTTCTAAACGGGTTGCCTGTCTTGTCATTGCTGAGCTTACATTCTAGATAGCAGACCCTCACCACAGTTGCAGTCTGCAAACGTCCCCCGCCCTGCAGGCTCCCTTTCACCCAGGCTGAGAAAGAACAGGTGTTCTCTGGGACACAGAGGTTTTAATTTTTGATGAGGCCTGACTTATCTCTTCTTCCTCTGGCTGCTCATGCTTTCCGTGTCCTACTGAAGAAAGCACTGCCTGACCCTGCTCGTGGAGATGGACGCCTAGCATTCCCTCTAACGGTTTGAGAGCTTTGAGAAGAGGCACCTGCTGATCCGCCGGTGGCCACCCACCATGTGCACCCTGTACGCTTCCGTCCTGTTTCTCTTCCTTCCTCCTTCCCTGTCTTTCCTCCTGCCCTCTTTAAGTGGGGAGGCCCAGGGGCCGGCTGGCAGCTGTAGCGCTGCAGAGGACACGGACCCTCTTCGGTAAAGAAGGTGCTCGCTGAGGGCCGGGGTCTGCAAGAGAGGCTGCTGTGCCGTGGGGCTGGAGGAGGGGAGGGGAGAAGGCCCGGAATGAGAGCTTGCAGGGCCTCTAGCAGGAGGCAGCTCAGCAGAGCTGCAAGCTGACTGCACAGACATAAACTATGGAGCCAGCAGAGGGAGCTAAAGGCTAAAGGCTGGAGAAGAGCCGGGAAGGTAGACCCTTACCTGACAGAGACCACGAGGGACAGCACCTCCAGGAGCAGGGCAGCGCCGAAGACCGCCAGGGCGGCGGGCGGGGGAGGCGTGCTGGTAGCTCCGTACTTTAGGAAGCAGGTGACGGACAGAATCAGAAACACTGTGGTCGACAGAAACACATCCAGGAGGGAGCTGAAGGTGGCACTGGCAAACGTCTTCACGGGAGTATTCTTTATAACCTGTGTGCGGGAGGCAGGGAGGCGGGAGGCGTGACCCGGAGCCGCCGCAGATGCCCACAGAGTAGGATTTAGATGGAAAACACAGCCAACGTTTGCTGAGTACTTGCCCACCTTGGACCACATACAGGTGGTAAGTTCTTTTAGGTGGCCATCTCTACTATCCTTTTTAACAAGGACACTAAGGCACAGAGCAGTTAAGAAACTTACCCAAGGTCACACAGCAAGCGATTATAAACCAGTACATTCTCACAAGTACATTACATTCTGAGCCTGAAAGGTGGGTTATGGACTGGCAGAGCCAACGACTCCGTGTCTGTAAAGCCTGTTACCCAGAAGCCATTTTCTGGAAGCTTCCACTGAATGGCTGGGTCCCAGGTTCAGGGTGTGTGACAGCTGGCTTCATGTCAGAAGTAAAAGGCAGGGATTGAAGCCGTGGCACGTGAAAGCATGGGCATGTCAACAGACAGTAAGATGCTCGTGCCTCCAGTCCAGAGCCTGCGCGGGGCCTGGTTCTGTGTGGGGTGCTGGGAGCTCACAGCCTAATGGTGGGGACGGACAGGATCTGAAACATCAGCGTGGTGTGGGAAACGTGACAAAGTGACGCGCGTGTAGTGTTAGGGAGTCCAGGGAAGGAGGGAGAAACTGAGGACAAGGCCAGCCAGCACAGAGCAGGGGGCCCTGGAAAAGACACGTCTGCGATGCTAAACGAAGGGGCACGGGAAGATCGGGGGTGGGCTCCCTGTGTGGATGCGTTCACATGCAGACACGGCATGGGGCCTGCAGACTGAGAGAAACCAGCGGTGGCCCTCAGTGTCCTGTCAGTCAAGGCGGGAGTAAAAAAGAGCGGCTCGCGGTCCTGCGCAAACACCTTTCCTTCCCAGAAGTGTGAGGGGACGCGCACCTCTTCTTGATAACTGGTCCTGTAGGATCGCTCGAGCTCCGGGTCCAGGAAGTTCAAGCTGAACTGACTGATGGGTGGCTTGAAAAAATAATCCTTCATCAGACTAGGAGAAACAAAAAATGCATTTACTCACCGCTGTGCATGTTGTACTGACTATCAGAAGACCGCAATTTGCTGCCCCACTGCCCTTCCTGAAGCACGTCACCAAAACGGTGTCTGAGGGTCACTACGTGATAGACCCCGCCAGACTGCTCCCTTAGGACACACGTCTGCAAAGTGCTTTGTGATTCTAAAACACATGTTGTGTTTCCTCTCCAAAAAAACAATGGCTGCCCACTGTCATCACAGCACGCATCACAAGAACCCTGCTTCTGGAAACATCTCCCAGTGTCTGGGAAGAAGGCAGCTCTGTCGTGCCAGGAAACACACTTCTGCGGGGGCAGACACCCCTGCACTGAGCGCACTAAGGCGGATTCCAAGGCTTCCGATGAAAACAGCCCTCAGAGCCATCGTCCTGCCACTCGGTGCTCTGACAGTCATCACGGCTGACAGCCTGTCATCGCCGAACTGTTCACAGTCAGTGTCACTGGGGTGCTACCGTCACACATGCACACTGCATGTGAAGCCTGGAACATAACGCTCAGGGATCTTAATAGCAGAGAAACCAAACCTGCTTTACGTGACTCTTTCATTCTTTGTGGGTTGCTAGCAAATCGTAAAATCCTTTCTCTTCTGCAGAAAACGACTATAGATTTAAGAGAATGTTGACATGATTTCAGAAGGCAAATACAACCATAGAGTGTAGTCTCTCCCTCACACGACGACTTCTCTAATTAAATCAGATAAAAAGCAGATACAGTCCCTCCCCGTGCCACACAGCAGGGCTCACACACACAGCAGGGCTCACGCAGGCGCGCTCCCTCCCGTCCCCGCAGCGCGGTGGACGCTCTCCTCCTGTGACAGGTGTGCAGGAGCTCACTGTGCTCGCAGACTCAGGAGAGAGAAATCCCCTGCTCCGAATGCCGACTCTCGTCCTCCCTCCGCTCAGGAAGTGTGGACAGAGGGAAGCGAACCCGGCGGCCGGAAGGACCATGTGCACCAGCCACATCTAGCGGTCGAGGGCCGGGGTCCACACTGCCTGAGGCCATGCTGTTCCCCGGAAATTAATCCTGGGAAGTTCCATCTCTGGGAACGAGATTCGCTCCTTCCGGACCAACCCCCTCTCGGATAACAACAGTGAACTCGGGACACGATCGTAGGAATAACTCCTGGGCGGCAGTGGAGACTGACGAGTGCACAGAAGATGGAGAAGCATCACACTTGGAGGAAGGGAGCGGCGGCAGCTTAATTTCCCATTTTCTACTTTTTTTTTTTTTTTTTTGCCTG
This sequence comes from Mungos mungo, assembly GCA_004023785.1. Classification (NCBI taxonomy): domain Eukaryota; kingdom Metazoa; phylum Chordata; class Mammalia; order Carnivora; family Herpestidae; genus Mungos; species Mungos mungo. Next base: position 273,517 of record PISW01002064.1, read on the forward strand.
AGGACAGCCACTATCACCACACGCAGGATGGGGAACACTCAGACAGAAAAGCCACAATCTCGCTGGCTTGGAAAACCAAGAAATCATGTTTGGGTGCTCACAGCTGAGAAAATAAGGTTTAAAATCTCAGGGAAAGAAAAAAAATAGGTAAGGGGTACCCCCAAATTCACCATATAAGCTCTGCTCAAATCTCTGGCTGAATCCTGAAACATGCAAGTGCACAGCAGACTCTGAGCAGCCTAATTAAGGCTAAAAACAGAAAGTAGCTGCCTATCCCCAGGGGAGACAAAGTTTGGTGTCTGCCTTTAGGTAAGGTAACTGCCTGTGGAAGGAAGGAGGGGGGGAAGGAGGGAAGGAAGAAAGGAAGGGAGGGAGGGAGGGAGGGGAGGTACGGAGAGAGAAGGCAATGGGGGAGAGGCGAGAAGGGAAGGGAGAAAGAAAGAAAAAATTGATACTCTTCAGAATAATACAACAGAATCCAGAGTTTCGAAACACGACACAGTCCGAAAGTATACAACATACAAAGAAACAGGAAAATATGATCCAACTCAACAGAAGAGCAATCAGTGGAGACCAGTCTGAGATCACCAAGAGGGTGGCCTTAGAGGCTGGGTTATACTGCACGTAAAGGTAACACACGTAAGAACTACAGCATAAGGGGTTGGAAGAAAAGAATGAATCTGTACAGCTATAAGATGTCTCCACGTGGAGGGAAATGATACAGCAGACCCTGGCGGGCTGAGCCGGAAGAGCATGTGAATCTCAATCTTGGGGTCCTGAGCTCTGGCTTCACGTTGGGTACAGAGATTAGTTATGTAAATAAATAAGTAAACTTAAAGAAAAATAAAGTGAAATGATACAACACTAACCATAAGAAGACTATAAAAACTCAAGGATGCCTATCTGTAAGTCCTAAAGCAACCACCAAAAAGTAAAATGAAATAATACAAAGAGGTATGGCTAAAAAGTCAGTAATATATTAAAATGGAATTAAGGGGCAGAGATTTTTAGAATGATTTTTAAGGAGCAAAACCTACTGGGGCACCTGAGTAGCTCAGTTGGTTGAGCGTCCGACTTCGGCTCAGGTCATGATCTCATGGTTGGTGGGTTTGAGCCCGGCGTTGGGCTCTGTGCTACATGCTTGTTCAGAGCCTGGAGCCTGCTTCCGGTTCTGTGTCTCCTCTCTCTGACCCTCCCTGCTCATTCTCTGTCTCACTCTCTCTCTCAAAAAATAAATAAATGTGTAAAAAAAAATTTTTTTTAAAGCAAAACCGATAAGAGACACACTTCAATTATAAAGACACAGGTTGAAAGTTTTTTATGGAAACTGAGATACCAGGCAAATAGTAAGGACAAAAAGGCTAGAGTTACTACATTAGTATCAGATAAAGTGGTTTTTAAGAGAGTATTACCAGGGATAAAGAGGGACACTTCAAAATGACAAAAGGAACAATTCGCTAGGAATTCATAACACTCACAAATGTGTACACACCTAAAACAAAAAGAGCTTGAAAATACTGGAAACCTATACTGACAGAACTAAAAAGAGACACCAGCAAGTCCACAATCATAGTGAGAGATTTAAAAATCCCTCTCTCCACACTGACAGAGTAACAGACAAAAAGTAAAGACACAGATGATCTAATACTGCCAACCACTGGGACCTACTTTTGTTTACGAAGCATAACATCCTAAAAATGCAGAACATATTCAAAAGCACACGGTATATTCACCAAAACAGACCCATGTGAGACCAGAAAACAAGTCTCAACAGGTATAAAAGGACTGGAACCACATGGAGCATGCCTTCGGCTCCAAGGACACTAAATGAGACGTTAACAACTAACATACCTAAATCCGTTCTTCACTGAAAGGAGCCAAGGCTCTTTGGAGAAATGGCTGATTCCTGTGCAGGGTCAGGGAAGATACAAAGTGAGCCTGGGATGCCCTGTTGTGCTAGAACGGGGAGCCAGAAACTCTGAAAAGCAGAGGACAGGGCCCCGCCAGAAGGACACAGGGCCCAGCTGAAGGAGGGCTCTCGCTGGCGGATTCAGGACAACTAGAGCACCACACGGAATAAGGACAGTGCTGGATGATCTCCTGTTAGCTTGGAGAGGACTCCCGACTCCCGGAGTCCAGGCTGGCGAGGGACGGGTGGGTAAGGCGTAAGCGAGGAGGGCTCCGCAGCGCGGCGCGCCCAGCGCCTGACGACGAGCGGGCAGCTGGGGCGGAAGCAGGAAAGCACCACAGCAAAGACCATTTCAGGCAAGAACCATCAATGGAGATGAACCTAGGGCAGTCTGATGAGGAAGGGAGCACGTGTGTGACCTTCAAGTCCTGCTTATTAGTCTCAAGGAGACAATAACTGCAGACTGGAGAGTCACCAACACTTGCCTGGGTGCTCAAAACCCCTATCACTGATGGAAGACAAAGGGCACCGGGTGCCTCTCTGGATGGGACACCCGGGAAGGACACCTCATTCTGTGGCCAAGATGGAATAAGAACTGTAGATTAGATAAAATACTGTATCTGTGTTAAATGTCCTGAATTTAGAAACCATGAGTATGTAAAAGAACATCTTTGTATTTAGAAAATACAGAATTTAGGGGCAAAGGGCATGATGTATCCAACTTACTATCAAATGGTTCAGAAAAAAGTAAAACATAAATTTCATAGAGAGAAAGAAGGAGAAAGAGAGAGTAAAACAAACATCATAAAATGTTGAAAGTTGGTAAGTCAGGCAAAGAGTAGAATGAGAATTCTTTGTATTATTCATGCAACTTTTCTGTAAGTTTCAAATTACTTTAAAATAAAGTAATATACTGACACGGAGGGCAAACACATGGGAATAAGGGGATTCAGAAAAAGGGGAGATCTCTACCCGCAAACCTTGACTTTCACCGGGAATGGGGGACTCTTACCTGTCTTCTTTGATAACATCAACAAAATGGGCATCTGTTTTCTCCCGGATGTTCTTGAATCTCAGCGGAAGGAGAGCTGACTGGTCCAAACTCACTCCTGCCCACCTTCCCTTCTCCTGCAGGATCTCACACAGGGAGGTCTGACTGTTGGTGAGCTTCTCCTCTTGGGGAGGGCTCAGAAGTCCGTTCTGAGTTTTGGAACTAGGAGCTCCAGGAGCCTGCCTCAAGACAAGGGGAGTGGGGGGCAGACAGAGGCTGAAGTGCGGGCATGCAACGCTGCTACTCCACCCCGCGTCTACCACGCGGCCCGCTGCACGCCTGACCAGCAGCCTCACATCTCTGCTCGGACCTCGCTTCTCCCCGCCTCCTCCCATTGTGTCAAATCGCACCTCCACGGGCTGAGTCAGCCAGGAAGGGGACATCGTGGGAAGAAACAGGAGGAGGTGGAGAGAAGGCCAAGGAAGAGGGGAGGCTCTCCGAGCTTGCTAACCACAGAATCGGCATGGCAGAGGGCTGTGGGGAAGGGGCGCTGGGCCAGTGGATACCCCGCAGGGATCGACCCAGGGAGGGCAGAGAACAGACGCAGGCCTCCCGGGAGAGTCAGCCTCTATACGCCGTCTTCAAAGGGCTCCCAGTTTGGGGTTTGTTCTCCCTTCCACTGCGGTCCTGACTCCGTCTCCGGGTGAGACTTCCCTGGCAGTGTCCTCGCCACAGGCCCCAACCCCAAGCCTCTCTTCACAGCGCATCTCTGCTCCTGCAGAGCCCCCTCCTGTCCCCGCACGTGCACGTTGTGCCCCGTGCTCTGGCCACCACAGTCCGTGCGTCTTGAGGCTCTGACTGCCCGCGAAGGGAGCCGTGATTACTCCACTTCACAAGGGTGAGTCCTGACTCTCCATCCCGATCTTACTAGTCTATTCAAAACCCGAAGGATGAGAAGTTCTGGAACAGTGTCCCCCAAGGGGAATCATTCTCAGAACTGAGAAGCCGACAAGACAGGAATGTCACCTCAGGTGGATGCACCAGGAGAAGAACTGACAGGAACAGCAGCCACGAGCTGGTTACCTTAGTGCTGTTTTTATGCTCCTCTTGACAGCCATTCTGGATGGCTCCTCCTTCTGCACCAGCTTCCGATTTGGGGGCAAATGTGACTCCGCACGAAGGGCAGGTCTGCGAGAGAAACACACACCGTAGGAATACAGCCACAAAGCACGGCCACAGCCCGTAATTCAATCAAGTCCACGGGTGCGACTGGCTGTCACGCCGAATGCCTGTAACCAGTGGAAGGCTTTCTGAGCCCTTGAGCACGAACTAAAAACAAACCAGCCAAGTGAAAACCGGAAACGCGTCCAGGCAGACTGGCAGGTGAACGCTCAGAGCGGCGGGATCTGTACCAGCCAGAAAGTAGAAACCGCTCAAGCGCCGTCAGCGGAGGAAGGCGTCAGCACCATGTGGCACATCCGCAGGACGGAGGAGTATTCGGCCGTCAGAAGGAATGAAACCCTGACGTCTGCTACGACGTGGGTGAGTCTTGGAAACACTGACAGGTGACAGAAGCCAGACACAAAGGACCGCAGAGTATACGATTCCATGGATACACAATGTCCAGAAAGGGAAAACTCGTAGTGATGGTAAGGAGGTCGGTGGATGAGGGGGGAAGCGATGGGGAGTGACCTAACGGATGTGGAGTTCCTTTCGCGGGTGATGAAAATGTTCTGAAAGTGACTGCGGTGCTGGCGGCTCGGTCTTGCAAGTGCATTAAAACCACCAAGCTGTGTACTTAAAAAGGGTACATTCTGTGTTCATGTGAATTCTAGCTCAATAAATCTGTTATTAAGCCAACAACCCAGCCGCTAGCCTACACAAGTTTCTCAAGCTCTGGGTGATGGTGAGCTGTTTGTGTAAAACAGGCTGAGAAGTCGGAGGGACGTGTTTACAGACCCAGGAGTTCTCCGAAGCTTGAGCAATGAGCTGACCTAGAAGAGAGAAGTGGAGGCCTGGCCCGGACAGGCAGAGCGGAAAGAGCGCGACTTTGCTTCTCACAAACCAGGGTGTGGAGATCCCTGTTCAGACGGTGGACCTCAGTCCTGTCCCCTATAAACAGGAGTGGTGACGACTCCTGTGGATGCGTGGGAAGAACGCAGTGAGGAAGCACGCAGAACGCCTGCTCTTGGTCCTGGCATTCAGTGCACGCCTCATCAACTTTCTCTTGCCGGGGACGCGGTCCAGCGAGCCGGCAGCCGCCACCACCACGGCGACCGGCAGCAGCCGGCAGAGAAGGCGAACGGCAGCAGGGCAGGGTTCACGGGACCCCAAAACAATTTCTAGCACAATAAGCACCGTTAGCCACTGGAATACATTACAGAAGCCTAGACATTATTTTAGAAATTTAAAATAAGTCTCATTTAGGGGCACCTGGGTGGCTCTGTCAGTTAAGCATCCGACTCATCATGATCTATGGCTCACGTGTTGACGGCACAGAGCCTGCCGGGGTTCTCTCTCTGCACACGTGCGCACACACACACTCTCCCTCTCAAAATAAATAAATATCACTTAGTGTCCAAGGGCAAGGATATGACATATCACATCTGACATTAGATTTCAGACCTCTACTATATTAAATAGAAGAAATAAAGATTCTAAAGAGTTGTGCCATCTGGGAATCTCATGCAAGGTACAAGTATAAAGACTCATAATCATTCACAAAGTGACAATATACACACTAAAGCAGCAGGCCACTGAGGCACCCAGCAGGATTCCCTGGGGGGGGGTGTCTCTGGGGGGGTTGGGGGGGTGGGAGTGAGTGGCTCTGGGAGCAGCAGTGGTGGCTGCTCCTTCAGGCCAACACTGACTTCGCAAGGCCCCAGTGGCAGCCCAGGGGGGAAGGGGGCACAGTGTGGGGCAGAGGACAGTGAGGGAGACTCCAACCTGAGACATACCCTGAGGGTCCAGGGCAGTCCCCGGCCACGTAAAGACGCAGTGAAATAGCATCAGCTGCCTCTCTGGTCGCTTTTTAAACTTCAGGGCTACAGAAGTAGCGTAACCACACTGGTTCTAGCTAGCTTCTAGAAGTTACTACAGTGATTACTGGTGTGTAACACAGTGATCAGAGGCTCTGTCGTGGACCAAATCCTGGTTCTAACATGTAACAGGTACAGGAATCCCTGAACCTGTTTCCTTTCTGGAACAGGACTGTATCTCCCTCTACTGACCTCCCAGAACAGAGGTGAGAAGGACGAGGGGGCTGAAGACAACACACCTGGTCATTTGGTGTCCTTGTCACAAGTCAGCCAGCCTTATTCTCTCTTGGCATCACTCTGTTCCCAAGTACCTTTCTCTCCTCAGCACAGAACACATACTTGGAAAACAGGCCCTGTGCTTCTCGGGCAGTGCCCATGGCACCCTGGCTTCACACATAAGCGATGTTTTATCCACTCAGAGACGCAAACACCCAACGGTGACTGTCAAACCTACTGGACACCAGAGGGCACACACCCTCTTGTGAAGGAGTCCCCGGTCACGAATCGCAGGCACAAACTTCGGAACAGTGCCGTCTCTCTGAAGGGTGGCCGTGAAGGGGCTGGAAGAAGCCGTGGAGACCAGGAGTGTCTGTGGGGACTGTCTGATCTCAGGAGCCTGGGACAACTGGGCAGCCCAAGTCCGCATCTCCTGGACGGAGAGAGGCTACGCGGCCGGGTCCCTTCACGGTAAAGTGCTCTCTGAGAGGTCAGGTCTGGTAGCCTGCCCAGAAGAGAACCTCTGGGAGCAAAGGTGCAGACACACTGTTCGTCGACAGTCTAGGCGTGTGCTCTGGGAGGTTTGGGGGCTCGTCAGAGTCACATGCCGAGCAGCAGGGAGCAGGCCCTGTGGCCGAGACTCCCCGTGGCCTGAACGGCACTCACTGCCCCCTCTGCACCCCCACAGCAGCGTTGTGCAGGGAGTGCGGACCCGGGAGCGGGCGGGAGAGCCAGCAGCCCCAGGAACTCACAGCACACGGGTCCAGAGGATCCGTTCACTGGGCTTTGAACATGTGGCTTTTTGTCCTTCTATTTCTTCCTCATATACTTTGCTTTGGGGGCTGTGCGCCGACGGAGACATCCTCCCATCTCAAGACTCCCACCTGCCGTGCGGCGGGAACCCGCTCTGCGCTGGGGAGGCCCCGGCAGGCCGCAGAAGGTGGGCCCGGCTCCCTCTCCATGCCCACAGAATCTTTAACGACTCTCCAGTTTCGTTTTAATCTGGGTGAAGACATCTCATCTGCCAAGCACACAGACACCTCTGTGAAATGTTTCCCCAACCACTAAGCACCCAGCTCTTCTCCTGTGGAGAAGCCCTCCCTGGGAAGAGCACTTTGACCACCTCGGGAGGCAAGGTGTCCCACAGCCCGAGACAGCGATGCGGGGCTGAGAATCCCTACGTGCCGAGGACACAGCGATGCACAATAACCAGGTCCTTCCCACGCAGCGTCTGGGGTCTCGCGTGCGTGACAATCACCCCTCAAAACACACCGTGAGGCCGCTCCGAGGACACAACGGGTCTTCAGCAGGGGGAGTCGGACTGCAGGTTCCTGGTCCCTGACCACCACGCAGCCGTCTTCTGGCCTCCTTTCCTCACGCAGGGAGGACCCAGGAATAATCCTGGCACTTTGGTGTCCTGGGCCTCACTCCCGAGGTAACCGAGCAGAGACGACCAGCTCCTGGGAAGCTGCAGTAGGACCGGCCACAGTCCCGGAGCAGAGGGCTCCGGGGGCTGAGGAGTGCTGGCTGCGGCCTGGGAAGCCCGCGGCCCCTTGGGGAACACCCAGGAACTGCATTCTCCCAGACGCTCTTGCGCACGGACGTCGGCTTTGGAGGGGAGATTATAGCTACTTCTCCAACACATTAGAGCACATTTGCGGCTGTTTTAAACACCCTTCAATTCACACAGGCCCCATTCTGTACAGAACATATGGCACAGAGGTAGAAACGGCTTTTCCTTCAAGGCTCTCTCGTCACGAGAGACACCACTTCTAAGCCAACAGCTGTCCTTTTTCATAACCGTCAAGGAAGGGAGCAGGGAAGACTCTTTTCTGAGAAATGAAGAGGAACCAACCTCAGAAAAGCCCTGGCTTCACCTGCGTGGTCGGCTGAGTGGGGCTGTTTAGTAAGCGGTCCTGTGACCCAGAGGAGCCGCACTTGCTCCCAAACTTGAAACCCAGGCGGAACGTGGCAGACAGGAACGCGCAACGGTAACAAGAGAGGACTTCCTAAGGCCCACGGGGGTCTGCGCTGCCTGTAGTCCTCAGAAGCCCCCAGGAAGCAGACGCTGTGATTAGCTCCATTCTACACACGAGGAGACTGAGGCAGAGAAGAGAAAGGACTTGCCCAGAGTTACCCAGTTAGAAAATGACAGAGGGGAGCTTCAGCCCAGGTGGCGACACCCTGGACCCTGTCTGTGCATATGGCCCCCCAGAATGAGGAGAAAGTCACCCTGCCCTCTACTGTCCCTGGCGGCCAGTGCAGCATCGTTTAGGCCAGTAGGTTAGCAGAAGCATGAACCCTTCGAAGGAGATGATTTCTGCAAACAAAATACTAGAGAAAAATAGAAGCAGAAATTGTTTCAGAAGTAGAAAGGCATCTCAGAAGCTTTAAGAACAGAAAATGTACAGTCTGAGAGTACAGGAGGCAAAACAACAAAATAAGACAGAAATCTGTAAAAATCAGATGCAGGATCTCAAAGTCACGGGGCGTGGAGTCACAGAACCCTGCTCGGATTCCTGAGCCCCACACCACCGCTGGGTTTAGTAACGGAGGCTGATAAGGCAATCAGATCATTACTGTGCTGTGGAAATATTCCATCAGGAAGTCAAAAGAAGAAAATATTTGGTTATTTGGGGAAATCTCATTTACCTGCAGTACTTCATGACCTGATGATACCAGTTAAATGGCACTGGACACATCTTCCAGTTCAATTCGTCTGTGGCATCTCACGGAAATAAAATCAACATTATGTACGTACATCACACAGTATGATTAGAATACCACCACTACGGTAAGAAGTTAGTAAACACACGCTAGACATTTATATCATGAAACAACAGACGTATGCAGAGCGGGAAAGACAGTTCAGAGAGCTGCCGGCCACGTGGCCATCCCTGTCTGTCCCCTCCACATGTCTGTCCCTGTCCGTCCCCATCCCCGTCTGTCCCCTCCACATGTCTGTCCCTGTCCGTCCCCATCCCCGTCTGTCCCCTCCATGTGTCTGTCCCTGTCCGTCCCCATCCCCATCTGTCCCCTCGCCATGTCCGTCCCCGTCTGTCCCCGCCACATGTCCGTCCTCCACTTCCGCGGACGTCCGAACCTCCCAGCAACCACAGCGTGCTCATCAAGAGTAAGGAATTAAGGCTGCACAGAACTCAGATTTCCCAGCTTTCCCGAGGGTCCAGTTTCTGTTCCGGGATCCCATGCGGCATTTAGCATCTCCTTGTCTCCTCCAGCCAGTGACAGGTCCTCAGTCTTTCCTCGTCTGTGGTGACTCGTTAGCCCTACAGTGTCCTGGTCAGGTGTCAGGGGTTCTGCAGACTGGCCTCGAATCTGCACTTGTCTGGTGCGGTCTCGAGAGTCAGCCAAGCTTTCAGATCTGGGAGAAGCAGCCCACAGAGGTGACGTGCCCTTGTCAGTTCATCACATGGGCGAGGGCACGCACAGGACCCTGAGAGCCTTTCAACAGGGATGCCAGCCTTCATCACCCAGTGAGGCAGGGCCCACCAGGTTTTCCACCATGGAGTTACTATCTTCTCTTTGTAATCAATAAATATCGGGGGGCGGAGGTGCTTGGAGGCTATGCAAATATCCTGGTCCTCCTTCAAACCCACCCACTAATTTCAGAACTCACTGAGGGACCCTGCCTGTGGCAAATACTACGGCGGCGTCCCAGGGATGGCTGTCTCTCCCTTAGCTGGAACTCTTCTGTGAGGAAGAGCTACCGGCCTCCACGGGACAGGCTTCCTTCTGTCAGCAAGACTGGAAATGTAGATACAAGCTGAAGTCTTTAAAATAAAAAAAAAAAAACACCTACTTCATATTCACATTTTGAAGTCAGACTACTATTTATTTTTATGAGTTTTATCGAGCTAGAGCTTAAATACCCTGCAATTTTCCCACTGAAAGTGTACATAATTCAGTGGATTTTAGCATATTCATAGAACTGTGCAACCATCACCACTGCCAATTAAACCACCATTTATAATAAACGCATAGTGTGCAAACTATAGATAGACAGATACTACCTTTTCCATTTCTGGAAAGAACTAAAAGGCTCGCTCCTTCCTCACACTGAGCCCACGGAGCTGCTCATAATGATTCTGCATACAAGTAACAAGGACATAAAAGAGTGATCATTTACTTAGAGTCATTAATAAAGTCTCCGTGACTGCCACAGAAGGATGGCTCCTGGAGCTCATGACCTCAAAGGGAAAGTATCACCCTTTTGAAAACAGGGCGGATCCTCCCTGAACTGCCCCCAAGTGGGCAAATCCAGGTCGTCAGCCTCGTCACTGACTGCGAACTCACAGCGACGCCCGGTGAGCGGTGAGCGTGCAGCCCCAGGTTCTGAAGAAGAGACCAAGGCCAGCGTCGCAGGGACTCGCCGAGCCGGAGCGTTCCCGCGCTCCTCCAGAGACGCACTCAAGACGCTCTCAGCTCGCGCAGCTCACTGGCTAAGACTGAGTGATACAAACCATCCACATTTTGGTTTTCGTTTTTTTGTTCTTCACGAAGAGATGTCAGTCCAGCTACTTTTATTGGCATATGTGTAGTTTCAATCCATCCGTCACCCATGGCGTTCATGGAGGAGCAGGGGACAGCCACTGAACGGGCCGGGGTGCTCCTGCTCCAATGTCACATTTGTGACATGGTTACATCTCCTACAGCGAAATCCAAAGAACCTCCCTCAAGCAGGAACACACAGAGACGCAAGATCCTCCTGAGAGAGTCAGTGACTCCTTGTGGGCAAATCAAAGCAGTGATCTGTCTCCTCTTGACCTTCTTCACTCCTCCTGCGGTCGGCGTCCATGTCTCCACGTGGAGTGAGTAACTGAGCTTCCAAACCTAGCACTCACGGGCGTGACTTCGGTTAATCTTCACAGCAGCCCTGGGGGCTCATCATCCACCATTTCACTGTGGACAGAGAAACTGTCCCATTTCACTGTGGACAGAGAAACCCTAACCCTCCCAGGACACTGACATTTAGCGTCCTTTTCTCCTTCCCTGGCTCCCCTCTCGATTCCTCCTTCCCCTCCTCCCTGCTCAGGCTTCGAGAGCCAAGGGCCACGGTGCTGCTCATGCCCATCTCTGCCAGGAGGCTACGGCAGGGCCTTCCTGAAGAGAAACCCTCACTGCCTCACTCAAGAGGCCAAGGCTTGGGGGTGGGAAGGGCTCCCTCTGATCTATGACATCCGGGCCAAACCCTTCGTCCTTTGACGACACTACTGTTTCTTGGTAGGTTGTCAGAGTACTCAGATGAGTTTATGAAACATAGGTAACCGCCCCCCCGCCCCAGCTGTGAACCAAACTGGGAGACAAGCTGCATGGGAGTTTGTGTTGAGGGGGGACAACAGTTCTGTGTCGACATTACTGCGTCTGTTCAGTCCTGCCCAGGCTTCCGAGTGCGGTCCTACTTGGCCTAGCTCTGCAGAGCTATGGCTCTCTGTGCCTCATTTGAGAATTAAAAACTTAGGGCACCTTGTTGTTATTTAAGCAACTGACTCTTGATTTCAGCTCAGGTCACGATCTCATAGTTGGTGAGTTCAAGCACTGCATCAGGCTCTGTGCTGACAGAGAGGAGCCTGCTTGGGATTCTCTCCCCTTCTCTCTCTCTCCCTGTCTCTCTCTGCCCCTCCCCTGCTCATGTGCTCTCAAGTAAATAACCTTAAAAAAAAAACAAAAAACCTAAGCCAAAAGAAAATTATAATCATCTACCATGTGCCAGACTGCACACCTGGGAAAAGCACAAGTTATTTGACACCCAGGGCCTCCCGCATTCAGAGCGTTCTCAGGAAGCTGCCCAGGAAACAAGGAAGTGGGTAGGTTACAGCTGGAAGGACCATGGAGTTGGAGATGGGAGACAGCACTGGTAGCCAGTGGGCTTGAAGGAAGCTGGGTCCTGCTGCACGGGGCGAGGAGGAGGAGCCCGGAGGGAAGGGAAGTGAGGGGCACTGCAAGCGACAGGAGCAACCGCAGGACCCAGACGCGTGCGCTTTCACTTGAGGAGTGTTCGCTCAACACCGTTCCCCACTTTCCTGGTTCCTTCATGAAACTCTTTTCACTAGACAGTCATTCCTCCAAAAGGTGTGGCTTGAAAAGGAAGCCTGTGGTCACAAAGGCCTGAGAGCATGGCCTCTGCACCGCTCTCTGGAGGCCCTCACGTGGCTGTTGGCATGCTGGAGGCTCGAGCAGCCCTGGGGAATGGAGGCTGCTCCGTCGGGTGCAGCCCAGAACTGTGCAGCCCTACTTGACCACAGAGCGGTGTTCCGTCCTTGATGCCTATTTCTGACCTGAGAAACCACTGCTCGAGGGAAGGTACTTTCAAAGGACACACTGCCTGGCACGCTGGGCAGGGAGATGTGGAGACGGTGACAGAGAACTACGGGCTGCCCCTCGCTGGAGGCGGCGGCAGCAGCCACAAAGGGAAGAAGCGCATCCTCGGGGGGAGTCAACAGACCCTGGCAAAGCAGAAAGAGGAACCAGCGAGTGCTTCCGGCTCAAAAAAACCCGACCACAGTGCAGACCACCGACCAGTGGTCTGGGAAGGCCACCAACGTGTGAGGAACCGACAGGTGGTCTGGGTAAACCCGCCCCAAGAACCTGTGAGCGAGCAGCTGGTATTTTTTCTGTTGTGCACAAACTTCCTCAAGGGAAGGCCTGATACGTCAGATTAGGATGTATGTAATCCTTCAAGCAGACTTCAGTTCTTGGTCCTCCCGGCTCAGGAGCACAGTTCTAAGGACTCCCGCAGTCACCCAGCGCTTACTATTTGCAAGGCACTCACAGAGCCCTGACCCCACACAACCCGAAGCAGAGGGGCGAGACCCAGAGCGGCAAGGCCTGGGGGGGGCCGTGCCATCCACCTCTCCACCCGGAGCGCGGGATGGCCTAGTCTCAGATGCCGTCACCCTCCCTGCACCACCAAGACGTCCCCAAGTTACACTTCAAGATCCAGCTCATCCTTCCCTCCTGGAAGGGACACAGAGATCACCCCCACCCCCAAATTCCTTTTGTCAAACACAGTTAACAGATCACAAAATTTTCAGAAAACTTTCAATGATTACTTGGAAAATTTATACACAGCAACAGAATATGCTAAATAATTTTTGTCCAGATTTTTAAAAATAAAGATATTTAAATCTATAACTATAACTACATACATATAACTGGAATAGAAATGCTCTTTTGGGATAAGAGAAAACCCTTTTAGGATAATTTAGCAGTGATTCGCTGTTGCTGTAATTGGAAGTTACGTGCGATGGACAGAAACACAAGTACACGTAACCTAACGTGCCAGGCAAACACAAGTCATTCATTTTCGGACGTGAGTTCTATTTCTCTATTTAAATGCAGTTCAGTTTGAAGCCTGGAGGAAATAATTTCTCTCCAAATAACAAAACTGTACTTGGAAAGCCGTGTTTCCAACCTCTCCCTCCGACAACTCTCCCCTGCCCGTGCGCAGGGACAGCCCCTAGCCGAGAGCTCTCCTTTCTGACTGCATGTCATCGCCCCCCGGGGAGAGGCTGTCTTCAAGGCTTGTGGGCATTAAGGAAATACCGGATACGTTAGCTGTCACACACCAGCCACAGCGTACAGGGGCCAGGTCTCGCACGAGTCCTCAGCCAGAGGGGACTTCATCCTCCCTCACCCCGCAGGGGTCGCTGGGCACTATCTGACACTCTGGGCCACCACAATGGGAGGAGGGGGCACTCCTGGCACGTGGTGGGTGAGGGCCAGGGATGCTGCTCAACGTCCCAGGGGCACAGGACGGCCCCCACCGCGAAGACTTAGCTACTCTGAAGTGCTCCTAGCGCTGCGGGTGGAAAAGCCCGCACCAAATTAACACAGCACACAGTACAGATGATACCAGAGTGCAGTTCACACAAATGAGCACAACAATCACACAAAATAACTGGATGCCAGGGACTGTGGATTCTGGCAGAGAGAAAGGCCCTGGATGCCCACGCTGTGGTCCCCTCTGAGCTATCTCTCAAAGGGCGGAGTGCATGTGGACACACAGGGACACACAGGATTACAGCCACAGCCCCAGGCCACCGTCCTGACCTGCTTGAGGGCAAAGAACACAGTGAAGTGCAACTGGTATCAGTGCCTCCCTCTCTCTCTCTCTCTCTCTCTCTCTCTCTCTCTCTCTCTCTCTCTCTCTCTCTCTCTCTCTCTCTCCTTCCTTTTTAATGGAAACCGAAAATATTTCAGCTGTAAAAATGAACCAGAGGTACCAGCAGGGGAAATGAAATGAGATGTGGAAGCTGAGGCGCAGCTCATAAGCTGGAGAGACTTCAAATGCCCACGGCCCATCCGCCACGTGAATCCCGTGGAAGTTTATTATGATGGGAATGGGCACAGCCGCCAGGAGGTCTCTGTTCTAACAACAAAATACGGTAACGATCCCGGCAAGTCTGCACTCTGACGGGGAGCTGCGCCGCAAGACTCCTCCCCAGCTACAGCAGTCTGAGTACTCCCGAGACACTGGATTCCAAGAGACGGAGGAGCCCGTGAGAAAACGGTGTCTGCGGTGAGATACAAACTAGCTCTTCAAGCAAGATGTGAGGAGAACCCCCTTTACTGTCGTTTATCATTAGCTTGCAGGAATCCCAAAAGACAGCATAGGTCTCAGAAAAAGAAAATAACAACTCGAGTAAGAAGCAAATTGATGCAGCGTAGAGAGAAAATGGAGGTGCATAATATGTCGAAAAAGCAAAGATATTAAAAAATGCAAAATGCTGGTGACTTCGGACTAAATTTAAAAATCGCAAAAACCAAATTGCAGGGCATTCCAAGTCGTCTGCCACAGACCCAAGGCTGCTTATCATTTCACATGTTCTACTGCAGAATTAATACAAAGTTTAAGAAGTAAGAAAAAAAAAACTAACCTTAAGGTTATCAAAGGTTTTGACAGTGTGCGCCAAGTCACTGACACTCCCTGGCGATGCTGTCCCCTGTCCCCTAGGGCCTGAGGACACCCGTGAGCCGTCAATGACCTCAAAGCCAGAAAGCAAGGCCTCTGAACAGCTGCAATGAGACTCCTTCGCTCTCTGACCCGCTATCAGGTATGTCTTCAAACCTATGGATAAAAATTACAATCAGCACAGATGGAAACCACCGTTGTTGGTTGAAATGCAGCTTGATCTTCCTCTCTATGCAGGACATGCTCCTGAAAAGTGGAGAGTAAAGTGAAAATATGAATGTCATATTTTACTACTGATTTTTGGGATCTTTTCAGAGACGCACAGACTCCCAGGAGAATGTTTGCCTCCAAGATACACCATTTACTTATATCACGTTTTCTTTGAACTTTGGCTGTGCGTTTTCCCTTGGCGGCTGAAATGAGCCTAAAAAATTTCCTCCATGAAAGGGTCACATGACTGCTTTGTGCCGGCAGCCGAGCGGACTGCCAGTCTACCCTAGGCCCTTGTTCGGCCAGTCTCTACGTAAGGGTGATCTAGAAAACAGACCATTTTATCAAGTCAGGATTGCAAAACTGCAGTGAAAAGTGAGACCATTATGTGTACCAACAGGGGTAACGAAAACCTCCCCTGATTCAGATTATCAAGTATCGGTCTTCTGTTGGATCTAGAACATGCAGCTCTGTCAAGCTGTACTCCATGAGAATTTACTTCTCTCACAAAATCCTCATTTATAAGTCGGTTAAATGGGCAGTTAACTGACATCTTTACAGTTCTCCCTCCAGGCTGAAATAACACACAAACGCACGCCACGCTATGCAGTAGCTCTTGTGGGCGGATATTCAGAACACGGCCTGCTGGGAAGACACTAAGGGGCAGCTTTTTCAGACAGAACTCAAGCAATTTCTGAAAAGGAAGCAAACCTTATTTAAATGAACCCATTGTTAGTCCTTACTGAAAGTGAACGAGACTGCAAATTTGTTAAAGGGAGTGGGAATGTATGTAATTTGTTCAAAAAACACCTGTGGTAGGATGAGGGTAAGCTGTCCCTAGAGAACAAAGACCAGACCAGAACAGGTCCGTCTTGGAGAGCTCCAGCTCCAGCAGAAGGTGTCATGGAAAGGCATCAGGCAAAGATGTGATCAGGAGGCAAGGTGTCTACACTCCTTCGCCCACACAGGTACTTACGATCAGCATTTTTTAATAAATGCTTTAAAATTAGTTATTTAATTACTTAAAGCTGAGGAACCTCTGGCTGGCTCAGTAGGTAGAACATGTGACTCTTCATCTCGGGGCTGTGAGTTCAAGCTCCACAATGGGAGTAAAGATTACTTTTTAAAAAATTAGCTAGGTGGCACCTGGGTGGCTCAGTTAAGCGTCTGACTTTGGCTCACACATGGGTGTGAGTCCCATGTCAGGCCCTGTGCTGACAGCTCAGAGCCTGGAGCCTGCTTCCGATTCTGTGTCTCCCTTTCTCTCTGCCTCTCCCCTGCTCTCTCTCTTTCTCTCTCTCTCTCTCTCAAAAATAAATAAACATTAAAATAATAACAATAAACATAAAAATAACTAGTTGGGGCACCTGGGTGGCTCAGTTGATTGAGCATCCAACTCTTGATTTTGGCTCAGATGATGACCTCAGAGTTGTGGAACTGAGCCCTGCAGTGGTCTCCCCACCCAGCATGAAGCCTGCTGGAGAGTCTCTCTCTCTCTCTCTCTCTCTCTCTCTCTCTCTCTCTCTCTACCCCTCCCCTGGCTTGCACTCTAAAATAAGTAAGTAAGCAAGCAAATAAATAAATTTAAAAAAATAAAAAATACTTTTTAATAATTAAATAACCTACAGATTACTGAATCGATCGTCCTTCGTCGTTTCATGGTTAGGCCACCACTTCATCAATCTGGCTTCATCTACCTCCCTCCTCATAAAAATATTATGTGGTGTTTTCAAGTCACCTGTTCCAAGACTGAGAATTTGACAGGAGCCCTGGCAACACCTAGAGAAACCCCAGCACCCAGCCAGGTCACAGGTGGGAATCCAAGACTAAGAAAAGTAACTTCAGGTGCTGACTCCAAAGGAGACCCTAAAAGGTTCACTCTTAACTAAGGTCCTGAACGTCCAGAATTTTTTTTCTTCAACTAAAACACACAATGTCCAGGATCAATCACATTCATAACAAAATAATATATAAACTTTAAATGGAAGCGTGAACTAAGGAAAAGAAAAGAAAAGAAAAGAAAAGAAAAGAAAAGAAAAGAAAAGAAAAGAAAAGAAAGAAGAAAGGAAGGAAGGAAGGAAGAAAGGAAGGAAGGAAGGAAGGAAGGAAGGAAGGAGAGCACGAACTGGAATTTGACAGGGGAGTAGAAGCACATTTGTATGCATTCCTCTGACTCCATCACGGATGACACCGAGCCCAGCTGCCACTTTGCCTTGGGAGGGTCAAAAAATGCAATCTCTGAGGTGCCTGGTGGCTCAGCCGGTTAAGCATCAGACTCTTCATTTTGGCTCAGGTTGTGATCTCACAGTTCATGGGATGAAGCCCACGTCTGGCTCAGCTCCTTGCTGACAGCACAAAGCCTGCTTGGGATTCTCTCTCCCTCTCTCTCTGCCTCTTCACTGCCCATATTCTCTACCTCTCAAAATAAATAAATAAACACTAAAACAAAAAGAAGGGTGCCCGGTTGCTCAGTCGGTTAGGTGTCTGACTCGGTTTCTGCTCAGGTCACGATCTCAGTTGTGAGTTTGAGCCCCACATTGGGCTCTGTGCTGACAGCTCAGAGCCTGCATGGGATTTCTCCCTCTCCCTCTCTCTGCCCCTCTTCTGCTTGCTTCTCTCTCTCAAAATAAATGAATAAATTAAAAAAATTTAAAATAAAACAAAAACAAAAACACAACCTCTGTGAGCTAACCAGAGAAAGGTTCTACTTCGGACCTGTCATGGGGTCTCTACGCTGGTAGAGCTTAGAACTTTGTGGAAAACCTTGTTCCCTGGAGCTGCTCTGCTGGGCCCTCCCCCGACTGCACAACAGACAGACAGCAGGACAGCAGGTGGGGAAGGCCTGGGACTGCACATGTGGTGCTGCTGCAGAGGTGCAGAGGGCTGCCAGGGTTCGTGAGGGGGAGGGCAGAGGAGGGAGGAGGAAGGTAGGGCATGAGGAGCTACTGAGGCAGGGACACCTCTTCTGTCATGTCTGTGGCTGACCCTGACCCCAGAATAGCATTCCCTGCAAGATGCCGGCAGCTCAGGACTCCCCTGCCTGAGGCTGCCGCTCCTCGCAGGTGAGGCCTCCCGAGGGAAGGCAAAGCCAGGGCAGCCAGAGAGGCCCTGCTCTCGGCTCTTTCAAACCCAGGAAGAGTCCCCGTCGGGTAACTGCCCATCCCCCACCACGCAGCCCCAGACCAGCAAGAGCAAGTGAAGGGGACCTTCCTGGAGGTGTGACAACTAAGCGGACCAGCAGAGCTACAGACTGAGCCAAACAGATGCACGCACGCAGGCGAAGCCACACCTGAAAGCCGAGGCATTACCCCCCAACCCCCCCACCCTGGCCAGGGGACGTGAGCAGCCCGGCCCAGCCCCGCAGTCATGAGCTCTGCCACGCGTGGGGTGCGCATCCCTGAGGCCTGCTGCTCCTCTCGCCGGGACGACTGAGTGGCTGCTCGTTCATCACTTACCAAGGTGTTTACCACACTGTGATGGCTGCGTTCACGGGACAGGGGCGAACACGCCAGCCATGACCCCTACCTGAACGCGGCTGTCACCTGAGGAGGGCTCTACACCGTGGGCATGGGCAGGAGCGAGAACAAAGTCCTAGGACAAGGAAGCCAGGGTGCCCTGGGAAGCACAGGAGGGCGGTGCCTGGCAGAGCTGGGGGTTCGGGGAGCCTCTGGATGAAGGGCCTTCCAAGCTGAGGGTTGAAAGATGAAGAATGAAAGCCAACAGGGCCAGGGCCTGGGGCAGCTGCCATCAGGCCATGGGCGCTGCTATGCCAGTTTGTGAACAAGCCCTACAAAAACGGGACCCGCGGCAGGCCCAGCCGAGGGACGGAATGAGTGCAGTGTGGCGTCGACAGAGATGTGTGTGGGGGGCGGCCAGGGAGGCGCAGGGCCGTGCGGGGCAGCAGGTACACCAGCTCCAGGAGCCCTCGTGCTGGCGGCAACCAGGGATGCGGGTGGAGACGGTCCTGGGAGCATGAGGCTGCGGAAATGCCGGCCCCAGTGGGTGACAAGGGAGTTAGGGGACACGGCAGTCAGCGAGGAGTGGTGGGGACAGGAACCCACCTTCCCCAAAGCGTAGGGGCGGCAGCAACGCTTGTCAAGCGGGCCCCGCAGAGACGAGTGAGCGCGAGCGCCCTGCAGAGGAGCTGGACAAGCCCACCTCGTGACCTGGAGGAAGAGACGCCACCTCCTCACGGCGAGGCCGGAACAGGACTCGCTCCCCCGGCCTGACGCAGACTGAGTCACACGCGTGAAGCCTTCACAGCAGTGCCTGGCGCACAGCAAAAACTCCGTCACACCGCCGGTTACTCTCAGTGTGCGTGTTTGGCGGGCTTATCCCTGGGAGTCTTCTCCATGTTCTATGTATAAAAACACGTGTGGAACTGTTAAGTCAACAGTCCCTACGACTGTTTCTTACGTGAACTTTTCTTTAGGGCGCCCCCGATGACCTACTTGTATTGATAACACAAGCCTGCTGGGTGTTCCAAAGATCTGATGTATGTATGTGTCCCCAACAGGCAAAAGTGGTAAACCAATTAAGTGTTCATGCTTCCACGTGGAAAGCCAAATTTAAAGTAAAATGTTTTACCAAAACTAGAGCGAAACTGGGCCGATAAATAAGGCAGCCGGTGTGAACTGCTCCAGCAATGTATCAGGGCTGAACGACTAATTCCCAGCCTCATTAAAGTCTTTCGTGAAAAGAGTTTATGAGAGATAAGGATTTAATGAGTAACCACAATACACATGGACCCTGGGGTCCAAGTTCAAAAGAATGGCTCTCTTGGAGCAGAAGGTTAAATAAAGCAGCTAAATGATTTATTTTATTAAGGATGAACAGGAGATTAATCAGAATTCTTATATTCCTTCTTGGTAATTAATTTTAAACCTCACCAGCATGATGCCTTTTTTCATCAGCACGGTTTTACAGAGGCTAGAGAAGGGGAGGCACGCTTCCTACCACGCTCCCAGGCGGCCAAGGGGCTGCTCTATGGCTGTGTGCGTGAAGGAGACGGACGTGGGTAACTTCTTAGGAACATCATCAATTCTTTGAGGATGAAAACTGTCACTTGCACAACATCAGTGCTTAGTTTCGGTGAGCTGAGTGTAATATGAGTGTATGCCAAAATCCACTTAGGAAAGAAAGACTACTGTGGCCTTCTTTCTTTACCGTGGTCTTTTTCTGCGGGGCCCTTGCTTCAGAATGAGACAGTCTCCATTACCCAGAATCAAGGCCCTGAGCTCCGTATAGAGGAGAGCGACCAAGAAGGAAAGGATGTGAGAGGAGTAGGAGCCTGCATCACTAATGATTCGAGACAATAAACCTAAGAGAGGCAATTGGTTTAGCTTCGTTCATAAACATTCTGAAAAGTTACTCCACTTTGTATTGTATTTTTCTTCACAACTAGGTCTGCAATGGCCGAGGAGCATGAGGATTATTTGAACTAAAATACAGTCAGTCAATAAGGAAAATAAAGACTAAAACGGTGTCTAATCTATCAAATAACCAGGTTCTACAAAACTATAAATACAATATTTCATAATTATCTGTTGCTTCTGCTTAAGGAGACCAGAAGTTTTGGTGTAGAAAACCAAACGAACCAAAACATTTTTCACCCTGTTAATATTAAAACACTCTGGAAGGGTCTCTGTCCTTCCTGCCCGACGTAAAACCACTGACACAAGGACTGACTCAGCCTGGTCCCTGTAATACCCGACAATAAATCGCAAGTTCCTACAGTGAATGGGTGGTGGTAAAACTCAACCTCTTTTCTGAAAATTAAGTCCCAGATAATAAAATATGAAACAGCCACTCCAGCAGGTGAAAAACACAAAGGGTGGGCACCGTGCCTGTCTGACTTGGTGCTGACTGAAACTTCAGGCTAACAAAACAGACTCTTGGAACACATATACACGCTCTACATCCTGTTCCAGGAGCAGGTGCTTTCTGGAGCCAGCTTCCCTCTCTCTACTGATAATAAGTAAATAAGCTGCCACCACAGCCAGACGTGACGACCAGGCACGTAGTGACCGTGTTCCTGTACTGCCTTCACTTTCAAGTTTGGCTTTACTAAATGCTATTCCGCTACGTGCTATGTTGCATTAACACTGCAGAATCCAGTGTTGAAAAATTCAGAGATCCATTCCTCCAAAGGGTACAGAAAGAAGGCCTTTAAAGGAAACCACCTGCCATACCCACCAGGTACCATGTCATTCATTGAGGTGCTCAATTCACTTACCCAACGAACTATTTACTGAGTGCTTACTGATGGCTGGGAACTGGACAGAAGTGTTCAAGGGAACAGAGAGGAACAAAAGAATACTCTGGTTTTAGAGACTGAGTGTAGGTGAAAAGTGTGACTTAAACACTTGACTCCAGCTCCCTCATCTATAAAATGGAATCACTAGGAACACAATAATGGTGTCTCGCAGAGCCCTTGTGAGTGTGAGATGAGTTGACACATATAAAAAGGGAGAGACGGTGCTTTTCCTTACAGCATCTTCAGCAGCAACGCAGGAGTAAACTGAGGAAAGGTGTAAAGTACGTTCACAAAAAATTCAATTGGGGTGTGGAAGGATGGCCGTGTGAGAACAATGAGTAAGTGATGACACGCGTCTACGAGAAGAATTACGGGCATTCGGGTCTGTGTGCTGACATGTTCACATGCGACACAGCTTTCTACAGTGAGTTTTAGAAAACAAACCAAAAAATGAAGGCCTATGATAACTATCTTGGAACGTGTAATAGAATAATTTAAATAATCAGAAGAAGCCATGAAACAAGAGGGCTAAAAGCAAAGGTGTCAGGAGCCAAAAGAGAGCAACAGTGGATGGTAATGTACCAGAGGGTAAGACGGAGCGACAAGAGACGGTCCTTCATCAGAGGGTAGCGCGGAGCACCGCCAGACAAAAGGGAGCACATCAGCTCGAGTCTGAAGCAGGCACAAAAGGAGGCCGGGGGCCAGGGATGGGGTGGGGCACAGGGTTTCCTTCTGGGGTGATGAAAACATTCTACAGTTAGTGGAGATGACTGCACAACTCTGAGAATGCACAGAAGGCTGAAGGGTGTACATGGAGTGGTACGTTGATGGGTGTGAATCATACCTCAGTGAAGTTTTTTTTTTCTAAAAAGAAAGGTATGTGAAATTCAAGATGCAACCATTCTGAGATACAGAGAAGAGATACGGCCAGTACAGAATACACCATCTGTGGGAATTCAAGGTAAAGGAGTGGGCAGTGGCAGGAGAAACAGAAACAGAAAGGCTGGGAAGTAGCTAACGGGCCAGAGTTAGGGTAGGAAAACATCCATATAAGAAACAGGCTGAATCACCTTGAATAACCAAAAACTCGATGTGACAAGAGCTCCAAGGTCTAGAAGAGATTAAACAAAACAGAAGTGGGACGTCGTTCACGAGCCCCCTCCCAGGATTATCAGACTTGTGCCCCTGACGGCCACAGCGTAATCCCAGAGAGCTGGGTGACACCGGGCCCTCGGTCTGCTGTGACTGCCAACCGCCGCCTCCACTCCGTGCACAGCGCCCGCTGCCCGCTCCTGGCAACCGAGCGACGGCTCGGGCTTCCCTGGCCGCCTTAGACACTGCCGTTCGCTTTTCATCCAGACTAGGGTAATGTGCAAAGGCACCTCCTTCCGCCACGGGGGCAGGCGACCCGCAGTGACACGTCCGTGAGCATCTTCAGCTGGGAAGAGGGCAACAGAGCCGGCCTCCCGCTACCACCCCAGAAGTGTCCCACCGTGCAAGGACAGACACGCAGTTCTTCCACTTCCTGCTTAGCCTTCCCCGGGAGCGGCCACACCGGTGCCTTCACCGCCTGTTTCTGCGCAGCTGGGCACCAAGCCCCACTTCCAGCACCACCACGTGCACGTGCTGGCTGTGAGGTTCCTCCCTTTTCACGTCAGTTCTCAGTTCACGTAAGGTTGAAGGTTGTCTCTCTTTTGAGGAGTATTTTGCGTGCTGGCCGGAGCGC